>OMLP01031702.1:4399-15230 GCA_900302685.1 Spondyliosoma cantharus | reverse complement strand
TTATCAGCTCTGAATGACTCAACTAAATAGTTCATAGGGCTAATAGGGCTATTAATCTCTTGTATGTTCCCCACCGATAAAAGAGTCAATATCTATACCAGACACACACACACACACACACACACACACACACACACACACACACACACACACACACACACACACACACACACTCACTCAATACACAGTTGCAGAGTAAATCATGGAACTTGGTAATCACTGGCCTAATATAATTGCAGACAGAGCTTTTAATCGGGAATGGTAAGACATTAGGTAAATTAGTTTTTAAAGATTTAAGATGTTTAAAGATTTCATTTGCAGATACCTCTGATTCAATGTAGCGAGGGGAATCACTGTTGATTGAAACTGATAGATGGTGGGGCTCTGTAAAATGTGTTGACACTGCACAGCCAGGCTTCATTATGGAACAGTATTTACTTCGCATTCTCCCTGTGTATGTCTTTAACCTTTATTTATCCAGTGAAATGTTTAACTGAGCCCACATGCTGTGCCGCAGTAGCATTTGCTTCAAATTAGTAAATGTGTGTGTGTGCTTTCACAGCTTATAGCAGCAGAGTAGAAACATAATCTTCCAGTTTCCTCTCTCCAAAGTGCTCCACTGGTACAGCTGGGGGTCAGTGCCTCTCTCATGAGCACCATGATGCAGTTCTTTAAAGGGGCAATTTGTGAGATATGGCCAGAAAGAAAAAATTTGGACTGACATTACCAGCAGAGTCTGAAGAAACGACAGTTTGGACGTTGTGTAAAAGACTGTGTACTGTGTATTGTGTTGTCTATTACTGATGTCTACTTAATTTAGCATGCTAACCAGCTAGCCACAGCCCATCCTGAGGGGATAATTCGATAGCTCCTGTAGTTTCAGATAGCAGCTTTATGTCAGCTATTATAATGTGTAAAAACTGAACAAATCAAATTTCAAGAAATTAAAAATCCTCAGATTTTCTTTACTAAACAGAAAAATACAACCGATCCAACCACTTTTGTTCAAACTCAATATAAAGTAAATAAAACTCACGAAAACAGCTTTGGTTTGTCTTTCCACAATCACCTGAAGTCATAGTCCTGGTCAGAGGGGCTGTAAATCGCCTCCTTACCATATCCCCTGTTGTCAAACTGACCATGGAAAGTTTTGGAGAACGCGTGCAGTCTAAGTTCAGTTTCCGGCTATGTTCACTCTCACATCCAGTTAAGATGGCCCCCGTGGCGACTCCTCCTGCAATCCGAGGTCCCGGGAAAGACAAATTCTAGGACCACTGCCTCCACAGCTAACTGAGTGACTAGCTAATTAGCTATCTACAGTCAAGAATAGCTAGCAGGTCATATGACCTCCTCAAAAATCAGATGTATGTTCCTAACCTTGAGAAATGTATAGGCTGTGTGAACCCATCCAGACTTCAACTTCTTACTTGTATTTACTGAAGTCAGCATAATATCTGGAGATGAAGAGACCTAAACGTCAATCATTTACTCTCGAAAAAGAAAGCGAACAAGTGTAAACCTAAATGGTTAAGCTATTTAATGAAATAAGAGTCCTGGTCAAGTTTCACGATTTTCCCAGGCTGCCCAGGTAATTAGCAGTTCTCACGAGCTGCTCTGACCGTATAGTGAGCACCATCCACTTGGCCTTAGTAAAGAAATACATGTCCTAACAACAAAAAAATTCAGACAGTCATATTATTATCAGCCTAACCCTGTTCAAGATGGTATTCAAGTTTGAGAAAGTTAAGTGTTCTCAAGTCCAGCCACATCCGAGTCCCCCTCTCAAGGACAGGAACGATGAGACAAAAGGCTTACAAGAGGACACATTTTTCTCCCCATTGTTGTTCGCAAATCAAACATTTTATGGGTTGAACAATTAAAGACAGGGCACTCTAGTCCAAGGCCGTGGCTTTGTGTTGAAGAGCGGTGGAACATAAGGGCTCATCTGAAAAAGAGGTCTTCAACATATACAACCGATTTCGGATTTGTAATTGATGTGTGTGAGGGGGCTTGTGTTAGGTCAGAGAGCCCAATCATGGCAGTAAATTAAAAAAAAAAAATGGTGTATCTAAAGGGCATGACCCAGTGAGCACCAACCAGTATTCAAACTGAACATCTGAGACGTCTTTTCACCCTCTTGTCATCCAGCTAAAATGTCTTCAACGTGCCAAAAAAAACCTAATTAGTGTCATCCTTAAATTAATTTGTTCATTTGCAGGTAAAAAGAGACAATATTCAAAGTTCAAAGTCACACTGCACTGCTATAGGCTAAACATAATTTAACACATTCAATGTTTAATATAAAATGTGATAAATATGAAACTATATGCAGTTTGTAATTACATCGCCAAAATGCTAGTTGGTGCGGGACTCTATATGCCACTGTGTTGAGTCCATTCTTTCTGTATAATTGCCACAAACAATGGTGACTGAAACTGAGTGCGTCATCCTGGAGCTCGAGCTGAGTCGCTTTTACCGCACAAACTACGATGCAAAAGAGGGAGAATACGTCGGAGGAGATGGTGGGAAGGGGGCCATTGGACCAGTTGAGGCAGAGGGAGGGTTCATTTTCTTTGCTAGTCCGATAACTGAGAGACGTGGATGAAGAAAAGCAGGAAGAATTGGTGGTTTGGTTCGTCATCCACAACATCTTGCTCCAGTGTACAGACAGTGTGCCTAGACTTAAATCAGACACTAACATCTGTGTTCTAGCTTCGAGTGGAGACCAGCAGGCTGTAGCAGCTAGCTAGAGACTGGTCTCGAGCACGATGTCTTCCATTATTTCAGAGGTCTGTAAAGCTTTATGGAAAGGTCTGCAGCCGGAGTTCCTTCCCCATCCTTCAGTCGCCCAATTGTAGCAGCTGATTTTTGGCGACTAAGGAACTTTCCGAACCGTGTCGGCCACATGCCGGGAGCTTGTAGTCGTACTACACAGATTGCACACTCCATTGTCCTGATTTGCTACCTGTGACGCCAGCTATCAGTTTCTTATTGGTGGATGTCGGGGGAAAACGGACGGGAACGTGCAAGGAGAGAAGGATTAGTTCTGTGCTGCTTGAGCAGAAACTGAAGGCGCAGTGATCTTAATATGACGGAGCTAGATCGACTGTTCTAACTAATATATTTCTTTCTGATCTTATACTATATGCCGTTCATATCTATTGATGAACGGTAACGCTTTTCCTGCCGACAAGCCGTCCTGCACCCGTTCTTTAGTCAACATTTCTTGATGCAAGCTAATTTTCAGAACATTTTCAATAAATCATGCTTTCAAAATGTGAAGGGGCCATTTCACTTTACAAACAACACTAGTCATTACTAGCTTAAATGAAACCTGTGCTTGAGTGACTTGAGGGACTTCAATTAACCCCTCTAGCAGTGACTCGGGGCACAGCGTCTCCAGTGTTTGCCTGGCAGCGTAACCGTCTGAGAGCAGAGCTAAACGGACTCAATCCTCGCCTGTGAGACAGAGGCGAGCGAGGCGGCGTGTTGTCACCCCGCCTCACCGCACTGTTCCTCCTTCTGGCGCCCTTCAGCTTTAATTTTTTCCAGGATTCAAATCACATTTTTGATATTTGCTTTATATGATAGAAAACTGAAGAGAAAAATCTTCGGGGAAGAATTAGAGCCTGCGTGCCGGCCTCAGGGGCACTGATCTAAGGCTCAACCTAATTTGGAAAAATAGAAAGGTCTTGCTGTGTTATTATCATTTGTGCTGGTGCATTTGATACTGGGCGGCCTTCTGGGGGTTGAGCAAACAGACGCCGACGGTGAGAGGCGACATCTTAAAGCGATATTTCACTTTTGTCGACTGTTTTCACTTAGCAGAAGTTCAGGAGCATACAATTTCCAACATTAGCTGCCCAGGGGAACCCGCCGACTCCAGCCCCCACCAAATCACACACGCAGGCAGACACACACTTTAAGGCCTTTATTTAATCACAGAAACTTTTGTAGACATCCAGCAGCTTGTAAGGTAAGCGCCGAGGCTGCTGTGAGCATTACACTACGCAGTCAGCTCTCACTTTTCGCTTGAGTTTAACGGCATTTCTGACTTACAAAGATAAAGAAGACCTTCACATTGTCATCTTGATTACAGAGGAAAGGGGACTGGGTGTAATCTCGAACTGGGTCGAGTCAGTGTGGGAAAATTCAGCCCTCGGTTCAATAAATTCAAACGGCTCCATGTTATGAGACGTGGGATAGTGCAGCTTGCACATACTGTCTTGGCCCCTGTGAGGATAATTCATTAACTTCCCTAATCCTCTCATGTGGTGTTGCAGCAGGAAAAAAAAAAAAGATGAAAAGCTCGCTGAATATCAAAAACAACGATTTCTGAGCTCCTCATCATCGCCTTCACACTCTTTCACAAGTGTCTCTGAAAGAGGATGCTGCATGTTCCAAGCATGCACGTACCGTGTTAATGAGCTTCGAAATACATTTTCGCCAGCTTATGGCTGCCGCGCACCGCTGTGGGATGAGAACGGCTCAATAAAATATACACAGGAGGTCGAAACGGTAGGGAAATAAAAACCCCTTTTTGACAATGTTAAGCCTCGCAGCTGCTTTGAGGCAACTGAGGGGTTTTTATCAGCTCTTCAGATGTTGGATCATAGGGCGCCGAAAGCTTTCCAAGGGTAAGCAAAGTCAGAGGAGTCAGTACTGTACCAGCACATGCCTCTACCCACATGATCAATTCACATGTCACAGTGTCGTCTTTCAGTATCCGTCTGCACTATACGTGAGGTCCTGCCGTCTTTGTTTTTTGTGTAGTTACTTCGATGTCACCTTGAAGATTCTCCACATGTATTAAAGTGATTCAAATGTGCTCTGATTGATTGTTCTGATTTGATCCGGCTCTCTCCTTCCGAAGCAATTCAACGAGATGCTCTTTCACGCGTTGCTCCTCTTCGGATTTACATACAGCTCCACAAATAGGAGAAACAGACCCAAACAGTCTTCTACTGAACCGCTGACCATCACACAACTCTACGGCGAGGTGAGGCGAACGGCATCTGCTGAGGGCGAGCTAAGCTTCAGGCCGACTGCACAGTTATCGGCTTTCTCTAACCTCAGTAGAGCTGTCATTTTTTATTTTAAATAACATGGCATCAAATTCAATATTCAATCTATAATCATCTGTTTCAATTGACCATCCTTTCCCCCCCCTTACTTATTTATTTGTCCTGTTGGATACTGACAGATTCTGCGGGTCAAGGCAATGAAGCTTCAAGGCAAAGACTACTGTCTGCGATGGAAGGATATATTATGCATGTATGACATATAATGTCAAGTTTAATGAACACTGCAAAATGATGCACATTAAGGTTGTTGATGATCAGCTGCTGGTGAGGCCTAAACAGACAAACCCACTTTGTTTTCAGGACCGGATAAATACAACACCTTCCATGCAGTCAGTCTGGAGAGCGTCGCTTTCAAAGCGTGAGAAGAAACATCTTTTTTTATCATCTTGTTGACTTCTTCTTTTCAATATAGACTTAGTAAACGGGAGAGTTGACCAAGGTAATAAGCTTCAAGTCTCAAGTGGTGAGCGGTGAAGGTCGGCGTTGAATGATGTGTTGCACACAGAAACGACTGTTCCCCCTGGAGACTGGCAATTCCTGTCCGGTGTAAAACCAACCTCAGTGTTGTTTTTTTTGTTTTTTTATCCTAAACCTAACCAAGCAGTTGTCTGACGTTAACCACATGACTTTCTGTCAGGAAGGCTTTGCACACGGATGCTAAAAGGGGTCACTCGAATCCGTCTGTATGAGACGCAGAGGATAGGTAGACGTTGACGATCTGGGTGAGAATGTGTAGGAACAACATTCCACAAGTTGACAGTTGTTTTATCACTTTATTGACATTAACCCCTTGTTAAAGTCCAACCTCCTCTCTAAATCCGGCTGGTATATGGTCAAAGATGAAGGTATCAAAGGCACCCGCGCTTCAGGAAGTACGTCCCGAGGAAGTATTACAGTAGATGCTGCTCGTAGTTGAAAAATACATTCCTTGACCCTCTGTAGCTGCCGAGGGGAGGAGAAAATGAGTTTATCGATGCATGCTCCTGTCGTGTGGAGATAGTGTTATAAAGGAGAGGTCAAGTAACAAAAGCAGCTCTCAGACAAACGTCGTGGGAGCGCTCTATAATGACCTTGCTCACAAAACCACCGTGTAGGTTAACGACTCTGCACCTGGCCGGGGCTCGGAAACAATGATTTTTCGGGGGCGGTCGTGTGATGTATGATGCGGTGATTGTTTGGGGTGTGTATAAATTGAAAGAATGCCGGCTTGTTGACATTCTGGATGATGAAATAAGAGGCACTTTAGGTAATTCCTCTGATAAAGCAGCCCGACCCCGTGGCGGATGATAGAATCAAAAGCACTCGCGCGGGTCGCTGTCAGGATCATCTGTCTAGTCAGTCCATTAAGGCTGAACGCGGGGGCTTCGACTCCCTGCCAAGACAGCATGAAGCTCCACGCTCCTAAGTGGGAGCGTCCTCCAACGACGAGTCTTAACCAGAGCACCTTGATGGAGCAGGTTGGTGTTTATGGGGCATTCTGCAGCTGACAGACACACATTGTTGTTTATGTGACGGTCCCTTAAACCACGAGGCTACCCTGCCCGAGTCCTGATGTCTCTATGCCCGTTCTGATGATCCTGATGATAAAACCTTTCTGGAAACACAGAAGAAGTCACCCGATTACATACAGCATCACACTTCGGTCATCAAGACACAGCTTCAGAATCTGAGGCAAATGTAAATCAGCGTTGACTTACCAAGGCCGATATCCTGTCTGGATCCATATCCTGCCCTCTGACGGAGGAGTATGTGTTTGTAAGGGAATGGAGGAGGGTGTTTAACATTAAAAATGATGATATTGCATCAAGGCGATAAATAAGTGCGTAAATATGTGGGCAGGAAGCAGGATGACGGATAGCGGCTCTCGCCGCAGCCCATTAGTTGTTGACAGCTTCTGCAAGGGAAGCAGGCAGGAATCTGTGGCCTGTAATTCTGTCTCATTACCACGCCAGCCTGCACTTCCTCCCCCGGACCTTTAATTCATCTCTTATAGTTTGCCCGTCACCGGCCTTTGTTTTATTGCGAAACTAACTTGCGCGCTATGATGCCTGATTTATGGCAGTAATCGAGCGCCTACAAATCAGAGAATATTTTCATTGATTACCTCAAATTGTCTAATCTTTTCTATGTTCTTGGCCCCTGATTGGATGGTATTTACTGATTGCCTCTTCCTAACTTAAAAATCAATCAGCGGCCACAATCAGAGTGGCTGGATGAATCCAGGCCAAGGCAGCTGCTCCTCCATCAAACAACCCCACGAGCCATCAAATGAATTCTAATTTTTTGACGAAGAGTTTTTATTTATGCAGCGCTAGAATATATTCAATGCATTCGTTGCATCTTTATTTTTAAATCAACTGCTGAACTATTAAATTGAGTGCAGTAAAGGTCTAAACGCATCCCTCTCACTGGAGGACCTTGTTTTTTAACAACTAGGAGATCGGACTTGACAAACAGAAGCATATCAAGCCTGTTTTAAACCATGCTAGCGACGTAGCTCATAAGTTGGCAGTGTAAGTTGGTCACCCACACATCATTGTCCCCCATAGGATGAATCCCAATGACTCTGGCGACCCCAAACTATCTTATGGAACATGTTCAACTAAGACGGTGAACGTGGAAAACGTTACCCTGACATGCCGGCACTACGCGGAGCCGCTAGCGTTAGCATGAGGGCACAACGTCATGTTTCCGACGATGATCGGAGCCATCACAAACTACAAAACAGCGTATGAGAGTAACACTACAGTTTGTAGATTTTGTGCAAAGAATTGTGAGTAAACATGTATAACTAGAATGGCGCTCAGGAGAGAGTATACCTCAGCTAAGGCCCAACAGTCCCCTTTGATTCAATCAGGCCTAATTCAATTTCAAATAAAACAAATTTATATCTGCTAGATCCTGATCTTTATTTGGATCCACAGTAAATTTGACTAACTTATAGATACCAGCCACCTACATTTTTTTCTCATTTACTTCCTGAGAACAAAATTGTCAAAGAATGCGTCCTCCGTCCAAGTTTAATGGAAATCAATTCAGTAGTTTTTGTGGAATCCTGCCGACAAACCAACCAACAAACGGACGCGGAAACCCCGAGGTAATAAATACACCATTTCCAAACACAACGATGAACTACAAGTCCACAGTAGTTATCTGACTGCCACACCGACATTGGAAATGCGTGCTCGTAGCCATGTACGTGCTTTGGTGGGCATGAAGAGGAAATGGATGGTAACGCAACTTGTTGACGCCTGTTAGCAGCTCATCTTTGAATGTTGACGCAGAATTACAATCGCTTACAACATTACACATTAACTGTCTTGATGCAGTTTCAGCAGGACATCGGAGACACAATAACAGACACACCATCAGATTCAAAATTCAAACTTCAGTCGCTGATAAAACCACAGTCAGACCTGCATGTTCTCTGCAGCACCATCTAAATCTCATTTCGCTCCTCTGCAGCTGCTTTGGCTCCTGACACCATCAGACTCATTTTCCTGACAGTGACCCTAGCTTTCACTTGCACTTTTGACATGAGCCGACTTCCTGCTACAAGGTGTGGCGGATAATTATAGAATGCATTCGGGGCAGCAGAGGTGCGCCGCTGTCCGGGGCTGAATCTAATGCAGTCACATCTGCTTAACTTCACCACGCGGCAGCACCTACAGGTCTGGGAGTGGAGAAAACAAAGCGACACGGAGAGAGGGAGACACTGCCGGTGAGGCTGGACAGGTTTAATGCCGTGGCCACTGGCGTCTCGGACGGTATTGAACAACAAGGAGGAATCTGCGCGTTTGTGGAGGGGACGTGGGATCAGTGTGTGTGATATGAGCCTGTGATGACAAGTGCTGATTTATATTGAGGTGGACGTGGATGTACAGAGCCCCGAGGGCGGCTCACCTACTCACACATTACCGTCACTGTCAGGAGGGGACAATGAGAGGGGGGGGGGGGAGAAAGAGAGGGAGAGTTTTCTTCATCCAGGAGGAGCAAGACTCTCTGCACCTGGAAACTACATGCAGTTTTGAACATTTTCCTATTTGCCTTTGCTTTCTACCCCTTGATTTAACGTGCAAAAAATGCATTAACATCATTCTTAATAGCGAGACTGTCCTTCCAGCAACAGTAACCCTAACCAAGTTGTTATTTTGACCCGAACCACGGTCTTTTCTTACCTCTAACCATGTCATTTTTGTTCCTAAATATAACTTAACTTTAACCACGGCTCTGTAGCGTCAGTAATATTTTCCCCTGACTTTATGTTTAGGGTTGGGAAGCTCGAACGCTGGGATAATGTTACGCTGCTGTGCTCCAGGTTGCAAGTCGTACAAACGTGGGAAAGAAATGATTGAGAGTGAAGATCCAGAGTGACATCAGGCCATATTTCAAGGGTAAAACAACATATTTAATAGAGCTAATATTAGAATTCGACCACTTCTTAGCTGACTTCACTGTTTCACGTTCAAATCTGTTGCTTTATTTCGAAATATGGTCTGATTGAGCGTGATGCCAGAGGAAAATGGCCACCATGTAATATGGTAAATATCAGTTGCAGTTATGGTGGAACAAAATTACCTGCTCAGGGTTTGGAAACGTTACGTATGAGAAGTAAGTCACGCAAAGTTGTTTCAAATCGGACATGAACACCAGTCTGGGTGAAAGTTCTGTGTTTTGCGCGTGACAGAAATTGGACTTCGGCGTATGCACTGCATAAAGTTGTTGTTATATTGTGTGCACATTGAAGCGACTGGGTTGGGTTAATAATTAATCAGAGTTTAATTTGGCGAGCGTGTGTCCCCACACCAGTGTTTACTCTCATGCAATCTTTGTTTTTTTTTGTTTCTGTTGGAAGCAACAACAGATTTCTCGCAGCATTTAGATTGAATTGCTCGTGGCTTTAAAACTCACACAGTTTCACGACAACACCCACCATTTTCATACTGTAGTGCAAATCTGTCAGCGATAGAAAATAATAACTACATTCAGAGACGGTTGTTTCCACCACTAAATCCTGTAGTTTTGAACTCTCGTCCACAGCTGCTCCCATGGTCCTTGTTGCAAAGAAAGTGATACGAGAGCAACCTCTACCAGAGATGCAAAACGTGATATATTAATGAATGCGTAACATATGAAGGAAGAGTGTGAGAGAGAACAGTGTGTGTGTGAGACAGAGACAGAGAGAGAGAGAGAGAGAGAGGATGGCGTGAGAGCAATTACCCTCCAGTAATTTCATCTGCTGACATACACGTTGCAGGATCATCTTAAAACTGCAGGTCCGAAAATGGGGATTTTTAAGCTCAGCCGTTAAAATCTAAGAATTCAAATAACTTTCTTCATTGAGAATTTTATAGATTCCACATTACAAATGACCTTGAAGAGAAGAGAGAGAAAAGGATGCTAATGAAAAAAAAAAGTGCTCGCCGGGGGGGATAGAGTTACCGACCGGGTCCACACGCGATTAGGTGAAAAGGTGCCCGTTGGCTGGGAGACGCCGCGTGGCCCCGGGATCGCGCTGCTGCACAGGCCCCTACAATTAGGACCATCAAAAGATCCGCTTACTGTATCGCGTAATCAGACGATTGACATTATTGTAATTTTTCTTTGATGATATCGCAGCCTGTGATCTTAAAGAAGGAAAAAACATTATGAAGCAAAACTGCTCCATTGCAATCAACCCTTGATGAGTGAGCCATCTTTGACTGATTAAAAACTCCAGTATACATTTTTTTTTTTTTTTTTTAAGG
>OMLP01031700.1:9867-24446 GCA_900302685.1 Spondyliosoma cantharus | reverse complement strand
CACAGAGTCACAGTCCTGTTTCCCGCCTTCCTTTGAATTCTGGCCATGTCTTACAAATCACAACACAAAGTTTTTAAAACCAGGATATTCTGATACAGAATAGGTGCGAATTGGTTCTCTCGTCCAGGAAACTTGACACCCCAGATGGCCCCCGCTTTGCCTTGCTATTACACTGCAATACTCTAAAGTTGTCCACATCCTTTTGTTAGGTGTGCTGCATTTATTTATTTATTTTTCTTTTTTTTTTTTTTGGGGAGGTTAAAGAGGGAGAACAGGTGACGCTGACTTTGCCCTGCGACTGAAAAATAAAAGCAATTGCCTCAGACGGCACGAAGACAGGAAGCTGCCTTTGATGCCAGCATAGCAGGTGAGAGAATACAATCTGCTGATTTCACTTGTGGGCGGGGAGTTTTGTCAGGTCCACAGAGGCCCCCGCGCACAATTTCCAATTTTTGTGTCGAATATCGGTGCGCGCGTCATATTCAATCTATATCCGGCCTAATGCGGTGTGACGCGGCGCCGCTTTCATGTTGGAAATCGGTTTCGCAAGGAGACTGACTCGGGGTTTTTTTTTCTGTCCTCTCTGTCTTCGCTATCTTTCCAGCTGTTCCTTTCACGGTTTCCGACGTAGGACGGGGGGCGAAGGAAGGTGGCGGCGTGTCCTCGGAAGCGAGGGACATCGCTTGTACTCAAATCTCACGCCGCCCTTTTTAGGTTTCCCCCCTTTTTCCCCTCTGCTTGTGTGCTGCCTTTTTCCGTGCCAGTGTGTGTGAGGGAAAAGAGTTAGCCAGCTGCTCTTGTGGTGTTAGACAGTAGTCTCCACTCCATCCAGCTGTCTCGCAACACTCCCCTGGGCTTCTTCGACACACTCCGTGAGCCAGCCTGCGCTCACTCTATAGCTCCCCGTCACGGTTCCTACATTCTCTCCCTGCATGTATGTTTCCCCTCTGTATATGTTTATCTGTCTTTGACAAGCTCCTCTACACACACTAAACCTTCATTTCAAGCCTGCTGTGCCTTCTCTCTTTGCCTCACTGGAGAGCATCTCTGTCCGGTATATGGCGGCTGAGAAAAATGCCCAAGTGACAGACAACAGTCAACCCTCTGTCAAAACCGCCCGGGTAATTAAACCCCCCCCTCACATCCGTCAATACGGAGTACAGATGGTGAGCAATGTATTTATTATTACTGCTTTACTGATGCATGCCGTCCCTGGAGTAAACAGCGCGGCAGGTACAGTAGATAGGAGGGAACAGACGGAGCGGGCTGCAATCGCACACGCCTAAACAAAAGCTCGCACGTTTTGTAGAGTAGGTGTGTTTGTGACAGGCGCGCTCTCCTCCCATCACCGCGTTCGTGCTGGAGTTGCAGGTTGGAGGCCTCGTCCAGGGCCACCTTTTGTTTCTCTTCTTGCAAGCGCGCCTGTCAGTATCCCATTAGTTCTACAGCTGATGGAGCAGAGTGCCAGCGGCAGACACATGCTTTTTTTTTTTTCTGTCTTGCAGAGAAAGCAGAGCTTCTCCAAGATGATCGTTCTGGTTTTATCCGCTGTGTTTATTAAGTCTCCCCAGAAAAAAAAAATTCAGCTTCTTTGACATCGTTTGTTCACGCCGCAGTGAGGTAAATAATACTTCGTGTTTAAGGTGTTTCATTTTTCATTACAGACACATTCTCACTTCAGTGGTTTTAATCTCTGAAATGTCGATTGTTAGAAATACGGAAATTGTCTCACGCTGCCTGACCAACAACCAGGATTTGAACCTTGCGCTCCAGAACATGGACATTAAAATGGTTACTTACGTATACACCATGTTTATTAAATATTAACATGGTGTATAATAAAGCTGATAAGTAGCTCTCCAGGTAAAGAACGTGCCTCATTCAGGCTAATGAGGTTGAGACCAGGGGTTCAAATCCATCTTTTCCACTTTCATCCAGGCTCTCCACTGGACGTCTGTCGACAAAGACGTTGAATGGTGCATTTTTGCCAAGTGGGCCACTGAGCCAGACAGCAATGTGCTTGTATGTCAGTATGTGTGTTCAGTAAAAGTCATAATGGAGTATGAAGGATGTGAAACTTCTTTTGTTTCTGAGTTCTTTACCCACTCTGGCAGAGAGCAGCAGCAGTGGCAGTGTAAACTGTAGCTCAAGGCGGGATTTCAACCACCAACCTCGTGTCCTCGTGCCTCCCACTCGTCCTCTGCGGTGAAATTCAGTTGGAAAAAGCCTCACCGAAAAGTTTTGAAAAATGCAGTCACTATCTACTCACCATCACGTTGACGGAAAGTCGGGGGAAGTTTTGACGCCCCCAAAATGTTTCTGGAGCTTCAAAGCAAAACAGCGACTCAGCGTTTTCCTAAACAGCTGGAGTAGATGAGGAAAAAAAAAAAAAAATGAAACGGCTCCCTACAGCTCGCCCAGTGTAATCAAAGTCTCCGGAAGACGTGAGATCCAAAAGCGCTTTTGAGAAGAAAAAAAAAGACGATTTTAAAGCTGAAATCTGCACCGTGAAGCCCCGGGAATGTTTTTTTTTTTTTGTCTACAAAACTTCACCTGACTTTCCGTCACAATGAGGGCGAGTAGATAATAGCTTCAAGTGTGAATCGAGTGAGCATTAATAGTGACATTTTGAAAACATCATTGTCGAAGTACAATACGAAAAACAGAATTTGAACTGAAACTCAAATCGC
This sequence comes from Spondyliosoma cantharus, assembly GCA_900302685.1. Taxonomy (NCBI): domain Eukaryota; kingdom Metazoa; phylum Chordata; class Actinopteri; order Spariformes; family Sparidae; genus Spondyliosoma; species Spondyliosoma cantharus. Next base: position 21,756 of record OMLP01031700.1, on the reverse strand, counting down.
AAATCACAAATCAACAACAAACAAAATGAGCGGGTCAAAGCAACAGCGGCGATTCCCACCCGCCAACGCAACGCAGCAGTTCCACAGAGCCCCTTCAACGAAAGCTGCGCTGCAGTTGTTTAGTTTCAAAGCCACCGGCATGAATTCGCGCGCTCTCGGGTGAAGGGCGCCGCCAATTTCTGGAATCTGTTGCGCGGCCCTGATTTATATTTGTCCTCTCTCGCGCGCTTCTGTCCCTCGCGGTGCTACTGTTCTTCGTAGAAGTCCTCAGAATTGATCAATCACCTGCTCACAGGAGCTTGAAAGTAAGAAGGGGGACATTTGTCAGCCAGGGCGACTCAAGCTCCCCTCCTCCACCCTCCTCCACCCTCCCCCCCAGCATCCACCTGCACCCCTCACACTGGCAGCCCTGTGGGCACAAGCCCTGCATGGATGACTCACTGACTTTCCTGTTGCTGCGTGTGTTTCCATCTGTCTTGTGTGGGGGTGTGTTGTTTGTGTTGCTTTGTAACAAACACACACACACGTGCATCCACCAGGGCAGGAGAGGGAGAGTCAAGCGGGAGATTGACTTTAGCAAAAAGAGCAGACAGCCGTCGCCAGCTGAACGCTTGAGATGTTTCCTTCATAGTACTCAGCTTTTCACAGCAGATTACAGACACTTGCTGACTGGTCTTCAGTTTAGTGGCCAAGGACCCATCAGGAATACTGATAGCAGCCGGCGTGGAGCTCCGCGACTGGTTATACTCTCTGACTGCCATTGTTCCTTCCTCGCCACAAGGAGAAAAGATCTCCCTTTTTTTTTTTATTTATCTTTTTTACACATTCAATCAAACCCCGTCCGCTTAGATGACAAAAAAAACCTGACATTTCACTAAACGCCAGCCGCTTACGTAATTGTATTGTCAATATGAAAGCAGCTATTTAAAAAATCCGTCAAACTTGTCATTACATTTTTATTTTTCTTTCATGCGCATCTTAGCAATATTTTTTTTCCCTCATCAAAGCCAAATGCATCCCCGAGCTTCTCTTTAGCATTCAATGAGGGGGATGAGTCACGCCGACTTGCCGAGCCGTTAACCCCTGCAGAGCCGAGGCTCAGATAACGGCGCACGCATCATCTCTGGACGAGGCTGGGAAACAATTTAATTGATTTGAAGTTAATTAATAAAGTCCCAGAAATGATGTTTATCTACAAATAATTTGCAACAGAGGAGACATTTTGACGAAGACGCCTTGCCAACCGCATTATGTTTTCTATTAACGTAATGAAGACACGCTAAATGTACCATGAGAAACTTTGAACTGGTTATAAAACAGACCCAATTAAATACTGACGCACCAGAGGAAGATTGGCTCTGTGTAGTTATTATATATTCTTAACACCTGTCACCAGGTCAGATTCCAGATTATTGAGGAAAAAATCGAAAAAAATTGTCTCTTAAGTCAGAGCTGAAGATGGATGAAGCGTCCCACAGCCTAAAGATCGCTCCAGTTTCGGCAGTGTACTGCATCATATGTCCATGGCCAATGTTAAACCTCTTTCCATTTTGCCTTCACCCAGAAGCCCCCCTCCTCTACTGTTTTGGTGCCAAAAGTCCAACATGTGACGCAAAAACATCTCGCAGCGCTGATCAAACATGAACCACGATCCCGTCTGTTGTCTTTTTCCCCCACCCACAGTGTTTTCAGAGACACATTCCAGTGTTCTGTTTAGCTGTAATAAGATGTTATTTGTCACCAGCTGGCTGCCTTACAACAGACTCCTCGCCAAATCAGTGTTTATGGATCCAGTGCGGGTTTGTTGAGTGCCACAGGCCTTATTATCTGTTTTCCTTGGTGACGTGGCTCCAATTTTGAAAAAATGTTTGTGTGTTTCTACTGCAGGACGGTCCAGAGTTATGCAAGGGCCGTCTTCTTCTCTGCACTTCGTCCTACCGTCCACCCACCCGACCTTACGACCCGAGCGCAGACTTTCTTTATGGTGCTCGGGCTCAGGATGTAATGGGGGTAGGGTTAGACAGGGATGAAGCCAAGTCAGTGTCAATTGCAGTCGTAGTTACGGCGGACTCCACCACTATTGGTACAATATGGCCTGAAGACTGTTTCTGGGTCGTTTCCACCCTGCAAAATGTGATTTAACCGGTGAATGCATTGAATATTGAAGTTTTTACAGTGTCAAGATTCTGATGCAGTTCCCATCAGATGTACTTGAACGCATCTGAGCACTTTCAGGTGACCGGAGAAGGGGACGTGAACGCAACACAGTCATGGCGTCGCTGCAACGGTGAGCGCCTGGACAAATCCACGGTAAATCCACACCGGCGAGGCACGGCGGAGTCTTTAGTGGCTTTCCTTCCGTGGAAAACAAACTCTTCGGAGCTCCTGTAGCCTCCCCCCTCCCCTCCCTCCTTCCCTCCTGCCTCTGCTGGCCCTGCAGAGTGCAGCTCATTGATAAGGGTTTCTGTCCTTGTCACCAAGGACTGATGTCTTTCTGTCAACTCCCAGGCAGCCCTGTTTCTCATTCCGCACTATTGTTTTTCTTCTCCTCTCTACCTGACAGATCCCTATCTCCCTCCCTCTTCTTCCTCACCCCTCCTCGTCGCACCCCCCCGACAGCATATCCACTCTCTCCCTTCCCCGGTAGACATTCATTCGTCGCGTGGTGCCAGCAGGCGCCACTTACAAGTTATTGTCTCAATCTGAGCTCCTTCTCCAAAGTCACATCAGCACCATCTCATAAAGCTCCGGGAGGGAGCTCGTCGGGGCGAATCCCATAAGCTCTCTGTCTGACGCTCGTACATGCATTAGAGCATCACACGAGGAGCATTACGCAGTCCATTGTTGTAACACCCAATCAGACGCTAGTGCTATTTCTGCATGCACAAACGCACTCTCTGTCTTTTCAAGCACGCACGCACGCACACACACACGCAGCCATTTTGCCATTTCGCCACCCACCTCCACCACATAGCTGTGACTGCGTCTCCTGTGGCTTAACACCTCTTGTGTTCATTAGCACTGTGCAGCGGCGTGTCAACAGCTCTTATTTACTAATTAGCGGCTGATGACAATAGCTGAGACACACAATGGAGGGGACAATGGTGATCCTCATCTCTGACGCTCGGCGTCCTGTGACAACATGAAGTATTACTCATTCAGCTGTGTAACAAGCTCTTCTGCTCTCATTGGAACGCGCCGAGCACGCGCTCAACGCGGGTCACGCTTTTTTTTTTGTGTGTGTGTTTTTGGTCTCGGGAAAGGAAAACAGATTGCAAAGTTTCTTGTGATTCCAGATAGGAAAAGTTTCCGTAGACTTCTTCCTCCAAGGTCGAAAGCGATGCTCTGACTGCGCCTGGCCGGTGGGAACGGAGATAAAAATGTCAAAGCCGCCGTAAATAAGAATATAAATAATAAAGTCCCCCCACGAGCTCGGTTAGATTGAACAGCAAAGGGGTAGTTTTCTCGCCGTCCCACTGAGATTTTAATCTCTCCCGCTAAATCTTTTCCCACCCTTTCTTCCTTTGTCTTACGGCCGCTCCCGAGAGAGACAGAGTACACTGCCGCTGTGTGATGTAACGCCCTTCCAGCCGACCCCAAGGCCCGGGAAAGTCGGTGCGGAAGGATCGTGCATTTCATCAGTTTACACAATCGCTTCTGAAAACAACCAACGGCCATTGTTTTTATTTTCCTGGAATGCAGAAGAAACATGACGATGATGGATGATCCCCAGCCACATGACAAAATAGTTGGCTTGTCAGAACATACAGCTCTTTTCAAGACACGTAACTCTAAAATATTACTATAATTTCATCAGATGAAGGAACCCAGGAATTTAGCAGACTGCAAGATTAGCCTGCATGATGGCTGAGCAATGAGAAACGTAGCTGTTATGGGCTACTTTGGGACGGTTCACATTGCTTTGTGCTAAGAGGAACCCAGACTTCAATTTTGTTTTTGTTTTTTTATCCCGGGTCATATCATTATGACAATACCCAACAATGTTACAGCACGTTGTTGTGCAGGACTACGCTGTCACGGGCAGACATTTGAATGTTTGCGCGACCCATGAATGTATTAAAGCAGCTGTAATAAACACTTATTTATCTGCAATGTATCACATGGTTACTTGTCTCTGAAAGGGCAGCCTGCATTGAAGAATCCACAGCCTCCTGTCTCTTTATGGTGCTTTTTAGCCTCTATCAGCGTGTTGTTTTGGTTAACTCTTACCACTCTTGTTGCTTCCTTTTTTTGCTGCTGTTTTCAGTGAAACTGCTATTAAAACCGACTGTACACTACCTGCTGTCAGTCACGAAATGACAAACAGACAAAATTAGCGACCAGCTGAGCACTTAGCAGCTATAAAGCCAGATATTCCCCTCAAGAACTGGTTGAGACCAAAAACAGAGCAAAAAGTGAATTTTGGACTTAAATTTGAGTGAGTGTTGCGCCAATTGAACACAAATGTTGTATAATAATAATAATAATAATAATAATAAGGAACCATTTCCAAACACTATATCAACTCTAAAGTTCCAATATGTCAGTGTTTTTATGTATAGGTTTAAGAAAATGTAAAATACAAAACGTGTAGTGTTTCCCACACATATACTTTACTTGAATAATCCCAAATATATATCTGGCGACCCATTTAAGCATTTTATACTTCATACTTTTTATAGAACAGGTTGCCTTCCATATTACTCTCTCCTCGAGGCAGCTCTCAGCTATTTTATGTTGCCGTTTGTTTTTCTCTTTACGGATGGGGAGGTCCGTTGTAAGTGCCAATGGCTTGACCTCTCCTGACACACCTCTTATTATAGGTTTTTTCATGATCTGGTTTGTATTGCAGTTTCACAGTATGTCTGCGCAAACAGAAAAATAAAAAAAAAAGAGACAAAAATGGTCACACATGCCCGCTGCTCTCCACGGGAGCTTACTTTTTTATGATCTAGAGCGAATGAAAGGAGGGTGAGGAAAAGTTTTTGGGTTCAAATAGCCGAGCAATACCGGGGTTCTTCTACACAAGGACATTCTCAAAAGCAGTCAGCAAAATATCTAATATTTTCATGTTTCATTGACTAGACTTCACAATAATCCAATGTGTAAACTCTCATTTCTGGGAATGGAAAGCAGATGAAAACAAAAACAACGACAGCTCATGTCAAGACTGACATAACGTATAGCAGAGTGCAGAGACAGAAGAGGGGGGAGACGAAGCAAACAAACAGCTGGATGCCGGGTGAGAATTTACGTCTGCGCGCGCTCTCATAAACAATATATGAACTATCTGCCCGCCCAGATGCCCCGGAGCTCATCAGCGATGCAAATGGATGCACACCTTAAGTTCTCTCCTGACAGACGAGTACTGATACGTTCAAGTGGAACCCCCCCCGTCATTCACTTGTTATTGGATTATGCATGATTATGAGGTGGAGGTATGCAAATGTACCCATATGATTACAGGGGGAAGGCAGGAGTCGTGATGTCCTGCAGCGGAGTGTGGTGGTATGTCAGAGTTCTCGATGGGAAAGGTTAAATATTTTGGCCGCCGGCTGTCAGACTACACCCCACCGTCACTCGGGTGTTTGATAAATATTCTTCTTCGTTCTCAACCTGAGCTGAAAATACACGAGTAGCAGACACGGTGCAGTTTTTCTCTTTTTTTTTTTTTTTCTGGCGCCGTGCTCGGTTCGCGTATCTCTCCGCGTCGTATCCTTCCCTGACCTCCTCATGCGTCTCAACCCCGGTGAGTGGGCGCCGGCCGCTCTGATCCTCCCAACACTCAACCACGCCTGACCCTGATGCATCACTCGCTCACGGGCACGGAGGAGAGAAACACAGAAGATGGGAGGGAGAGCGGGAGAGAGAGGGGGTGCTATCCATCTCCTGCAGCAGTGTACTGTACAGTAGATCAGTGGTCTTCTCCTGCTTTCATCTCCACAGCTCCAGCAATCTGCCACCTGGCCTCGGCGCAAAAAAAAAAAAACGGTTCATCCGAGCCTCGGAGCTCTCTTCCTTTTTTCTTTCGCTTCTCCAAGTTCCCCTTCGCTGCGTCTGTCCTGTCCTGGATCTCAAATCGGCGGGGAAGCGCGAGAGAAGACACATATTTATACGTGCGCTTTCTCGCAACGCTCCCCTGTGAAACCGACCCGTGTAATCCTTTGTGTTTTATTCCTGATGGGAGCTGGATTTCCGCCGAGGGTGAAATCTTTTGCCTGTAGAGCTTCCCCCGCTTTCATTATAATTTCCCTTGATCCACGTTTTGGTTGTTAAGGAGGCAGATCACACACTTATGCAAGCGAGAAAGAACATTTCCAGGCCAATGTTTGTAGGTGAGTGAGACAGCCGGGGTACCCGCACATGATTTCCCCAGGCACCCGCGGGGAATCGCGCCGAAACGTGGGAACCTGGTCCCTCGCGGCTGTGACGACCTCTCCTGCGGTCCCTAGAGCTCCTTTTGCCGACGTCACGCAATCAATCTCGAGCCTTCAGGAGGTAATCGCCTTTCCTTGACCCATGGGGGGTTTAAATCCTCCCATTTTCTCCTCATTTATCACCAGAAGTCCATCACTGAACGTCCTCACTTTAGCCACATTAACCTGTTTTCACCACCAGCCAGCACTTAAGGGTAATGACTTTTGGATATTCCTTTTCCAGGCAATGACACAGGATGGTGCGCAGCGATCAAACACCCCTTGTTTTATCATTTCTGACCCTTTAAGTTGGTTATGAAAACGTTTTTAAGAGCAGGTCACGTTCTGGACTTTAACTACTCTCAGGAGGGAGATCACTGAGAGTGATTTAAGGTTATCTCGCTCCGACCTCACCTCGCTGCACTTTATTGCCCGTACCAACCGTCTCTTTTCCCCCTTTTTCACCCCGCTTACAACTCTATCACTGTCGACCCGCCCGCCGTCGCCTCAGGTTGTGTTTCACCATGTGACTTTGTGTATCTCATTTACAGAAAAGTGCTTTGTACTGTCCTGTCTGCGAGCACTTCACCGCATTTTCTCTAGGAGAGTAATCCATCCAGGCTTTTTCGAGAGGCGGCTCTCTAAGTGTGCATTTCCATTAGGTTTAGAAAACATCCAGTGTGGCTGCGATGGCCGGGTTGTAAATGCAATCATCGTGTTGTGACTTCGGTTTCAGGTTTTTAGTCAAGGAAGCGATGCCATTTCACAGGCTTTTGGTTTTCTTTTCGGCTCTGATGATCACAGACCTGTTGCCAAGTCGCCGTAATATTGGCCGATGATTCGTGTTTTGACTAAACTAAACTCCTGTTAAACCCTTCACCCTTTCCCGCTGTGCTGCCTCATCACCTGATCGTCTCTTACCTCGGTCTGTCTTAAGATCCTTTCTAAACTGCCAGAGGAAATGTGTCTTGGGGACAGGTTGAAATCCAGTTTGTCAACCTGCTAACACGGGGAGCTCCTCTTATTGTGCGGCTGTCATATATTTGAAGCGAAAAATGGCGGATGATGACAACATCACCTGATAGTCACCTGCTTCAGCGCTAGTGACTTTCTTTGTTTCTTTAGGAATTTAGGCCTGAAAGCACTGGATATTTGTGACGAGGGACCATTGGATATTTTCATGGCGGCCTCGGGAAAGTTGCCAGCCGTGAAGTGGCGACAAAAAATCAGATATTTTATGACAGGAAGTTTTAGTTGCAACCAAAGCTGGTATTTTAAACCAAAACATGATGTTTTCCTAAACCCAACCAGAGCACAAGCACAGCAATGTCAAAACATAAGATAATAAAGTAAGTTGGGGATGTGCACCCCATCATAAGAAACAAGAAAATTCAAAGCCTCCGCCCCCCATAGGGGTTTTTCTACCTCTCTCTCTGTCTTTCAACAAACAGCTGACTTGGCAAACGTACTGACACTGTCATTAGCATGAAATAATTAGCTAACTTTTAAGCCACTGCTAGCATTAGCAGCTTATTACCTAACTGCAGAGAAGAAACATGACATTCAACATCAAACTTCAGGGTCCGGTAAAATCAATCAAACGGCGGGAAAAAAAACAAAGACAGGAAGTGTAAAGCAAGAAATGACTGAACTAAAAACCTGTACCCATGACAACTTATTTTACCTTTTGTCTTTGTCCCCAAACATTTTTTCTTGCAGGAGCCCACAGTAAGAACAGGACATCCGGGCAACACGACTTCTTCCTCCTGTCACGCTGGACTGAGTGCAAAACCGGATGCTACAGTAGCCGAGTTTGTCTTCAAAATAAGAGCTTTACATTACACCCCATTGGAGTTTAGAACTGGGTTCTTAGCGGGGGGCTTTTAATTTGAAAGTAGCGACCATTTGCGGTTTTCCGGCCGCTTCACAGTTAGCTGAGAGCTAGCAGACACATCCAAACAGCTCCACTAGCTGTCAGCTACAGAGATCCAGGAGACTCTAGCATCTCCTGGATCTCAGCGGCTTTCCAGTTGCTCATCTTGACGTCCGGTTTTAAAACTCCCCAGCGGTGGCCCGCACAACAGTGCACGTCATCGACACCTGCGCCCATCTCAGGCAGAGGCCGGTAAACACGCCGACCGGGCCGGCAAAAGGCCGGCCTATTGCCCAGTGTAAAAACGGCTAGTGACTCACCATTGCCTCTTCAAGTACAAAGTGATATTTCAAGCTGGGGGTAGCTGGTTAGCATGTTAGCTGGTTAGCATGCCAACTTCAGTAGATATCGCGCACGTAGACTCAAAACTCTTTGAATGTTGATCGCTAAAATTCTTCCCTACAGAACCGATAATGCCAAGCTGATGGAAAACTTTTTTTTCTTCAGCCTTTATGGTCTGGTTCTAAATCATAAAGAAGAAGTTCAATAAGGAGAAAATCTTCATGAAGATTTCTTTCCTCCCACTCGATCAGCCGTCTGTGGGTGTTCACATTCATCACTGAATCCAATCAGAGTCAACGAGTCACAACCTCTAAGTGTCAATCAAATTGATTGTTTGCTGTCATACCTAAAAATCCATCCCTTACGTTTCAGCGCACGATTTGTATGAACCCACAGGCCAGTTCACCGCCAGCTTCCATCAAACAGCAGCTGTCCAATGAGTCTTTCCAGGGGCTCAGCAGGAGTCTGGCTCCGGATCTTGACTCCTAAACATCACATCGCATCTAACTCTTCAAACCCCTCTTTTAATTAGTCTCTCCTGATTGAAACGTCTGATTTGTGTGACACTTCATGAGCGTTAGGGTTGCTTAATTTCATCTATAGGAGCAAACAGCCAGTGGCGTCGTCACCGAACATAGCTCACTGTCATTATAATTCAGAAAATAGCGCTGAACAGATGCTACGTTTCAAGACATTAGGACCCTGATGAATGCAGCACACACACACACACACACACACACACACCCTCTGTAGCTGGAAGCAGTTGTGGCAGAGTTTCTGTCTTATTTGGGTTTTTGTGTCATTCGTGACTTTGGGCTATTATGTCAACTTCCTCTGCAGACTTGCAGGGCTGAGGTGGCTCCTGCAGGACGGAGCTGAGCTGGCTGAGCATATGGCGAGAGGAAGCTGCCTACGGAACCGCTCGTCTTCAAACCGAGGGAGGAACACGCCACTAACACTTTGCATTTCTAACCCTCCCCTTCGCGCCGAGGAGCCGGCGTAGCACGATAATATCGCTTTACCAATCGAGATTGGATCAACTCGGAAGCTCACTGATCAAGCTGTGACAGGGATTGGGGTTTTGGATCGAGGAGTCAATTCTGCCTCGAGGTGCATGAACATAATTGTCGGCCGGGCACGGGGAGTTTTGTTTTTATTTAGCCGTGGGAGGGACATTATTAGGCTTTAGAGGCACCAGGAAGGTTACAGTGATTGATTAATTTAAATGGCCACATCCATTTTGATCACCCTTAACCAAGCTAATTCTCCAATAGTCAGATGTTTTATTACAGCATCGGCTGTTTCCTGTTTGTGACTCTGTGTGTGTGTCATCAAGGGAAAATGGAGTCCTGGAGACACTTTTTGAAGCGGGAACTGACACGGTTGCAATTTTAAGTATTTTGCCAGGTGGTTATATGTCTGACGGTGGACAGATTTGTGTCATAACCATCGCATGATCCCATCATGAAACTTTACAGGAGTGTAGATGAGATCCAGACAAAGGCCTCATTTGAAAGCGAGCGTGGTCCGAGCGAGGGTGCAGCGCTTATAGACTCTGGGGGGGGGCGACAAATCGCACAAATTTGTGATTTCTACATAATGTTGCTTTAAGATGTAGATAACAAAATAGCCATCTTAGCGAAGACGTCGGTGGAAGGAGGCTCTTTGGGCACCATAACGCATAAGATGGGGGTAATTTTATAGCCGTGAGTAGAGCCACTGAGCCTCTTTCATAGGAACGATGGCGCTCCTCCTCCGACGCCGTGTCCAAATTCTAATGTAACGTTCATGGGCGCTACACTGCTGCTTCCGTTCATGTGTATATGGCACGTCTTAATTTCTGAGGACGTGCAAAACCACCTACATAAAAGCAAGTATATCTTCAGTCTTGGTCCCATAAGTATCTAGAGGACTATTAAAAGAATTTGAAAGGTTCTGTAATATCATCAAACGGCGTCCTCGCTGTCATTAGTATGATGTACCAGTCAAGCTCGAAATCATAGGTTGAGTGTGCGCAGGCAGAGCAGTTGTCAGGGGCACAGCGGTTCTTCTTTTTTGGAAATAATTGAGGGACAAGTGAAAATGCTCATAACAATGGGGATGGTGTAACTTTTTCAAAGCGTGAAATGTCAGGTTCACTTATTCATGAGCTCCTCCACTGTACTCGGCTCCGCTCTTTTCTGTGTCAAGTGGCACCGACGGATCACAGCTCACGGGGAATTTGCATTGTCAGGACGACCGTTAATGATTTAGTACACAATCTCTCGCCGTGGGAGGGAAGCAAGGGGGGAGGAAAAAAAAAAAAAAAAAAGAGCGAGCGCAAGTGACAAAGGCGTCGTTTGAAAAGCAAAGTGGGTCTGAACGCAGCATTACGGGGATTGTTAGGACGAGCTGAGAGGCTCCCTGCAGTGATCCCGACAGGAGTGCCAGAACGTGGGCAAGTCAGAGTCCTACCCCTCATTAGTGATCAGCGTCTCGGCCACCGGTCTGCCTTTCTCGCTTGACTATGTGAGCTATTAAAAGTGGGCCCAGCCAAGTGAGAACAGACAGGAGGTGGGGAGAAGCGTCTGAAACGGGCATGAAGAAAAGGAAGATTGCTTTTATCTGGCCCGTCTGGAGGCTTTCTGCGGGGAAATCTGGGTGGCAGTCCTGCCAAGTATCTGACATCTGCCCCGTCAGAAAGGTGGAGATCGTCCACTGTGGTGCTAAGGAGCCGGGCATCTGACCAGCCACCTGTCCGCCGCGCTACGTAGGCGCCGGCAAATTGGCAAGGCGAGGACTGCCTCCAGCCAGTCAGCGCCGAGTGAGTGCTAGCAACATGGGGGAAGAGGATATTTCTTGGTACTTACTGTATAAAGTGCCAGCGCGGAATTGAGTTCAAAACCTCCGTGTTTTTCAAGAAGTTTCGAGTTTCGCGAAACACATCTGCACATTTTCCAAAGTGTCGGGCGCTGCCACGAGACGATGCCAAAGCGGACGCCCGGCTAACTGGGCTGGCCGTGGTGTGAAATATGAAATATGCCTCGCAGCGAGTCCATCTGGTTACCATGGCGTCCTGGCTCCGGCTCGGCTGTGTGTCCGAGGAGGAGGAAAAACTCAACGCGCGTCTCTCGTCTTCCGCGGCCTCTCCCAGTCGTTTTTCCCTCCAGCTGGCTCCTCTCCTGGCGCATCTGTGATGCTCGGCACTCGCCCTGCAAGGTGTCAGTATTTGCTTTCAAGGTGTTTAGCTAATGCAATCGTGCCCCAGGGGTGTGACGA
>OMLP01031695.1:16658-29072 GCA_900302685.1 Spondyliosoma cantharus | reverse complement strand
GGGGTACCTTCAACAGAGCGTGTTGTGTGAAATCCCCTTGGAGTGGAATGGCAGCTCCACACCCAGTCGGCGTGGGCTGGGGATTTGCACGTGCCCCGAGCCACTCTGTCATTGATCCAGTTTTAATTGGGTGTGACGATGAGAACTTTGGATCCTGAGGGGGGAGGAGAGGGGGGGAGGATAGTGTACAGTATGTGATCATCTTGGAGGACTTACATTGTAAAGATTGTTTATGTTGCTATATTTTCTTGAGTGTGGGTTTAAATTGGACATATTTAATCCTAACCATACGTATTTTATGTACATTTTGATGTACTGAAGCATTAGAAAGGGTCGATGGAGGAACACTTGCCTCACATGACTGAACAGCTATATTCGCTTCAAGAGAAGAAGAAGAAGGAGAAGAAGAAGGGGAAGAGGAGGGGGAAGAAGGAGATGATGATGATGAAGAAGAAGAAGAAGAGGGTGAAGAAGAAGAAGAGGAAGAGGGGAAAAAGAAGAAGAAGTGATATTCAGAATGCATGAATTCCCACATTCCCTTTTAGACTGGTTTGGGCTTTTCCTCTTTTTTAGTTTTATTAACAGTCGGCAACTTGTTTTGTTTCTGGTTCATGAATGATACCTGTAACAAAAACTATAAATAGATCGCTTTAAAAATCTTTCTAACTTTAGTGGATGGCAGAGTCCACAACTATAACCACAATGACTATAGCGAACAGTATCATTGGGATCTCTTTCAGAGTGATTTGATGAACAATAGATGCACTGCCAGTCAGTCAGAAGACACCTGAAGTTACAGGACCATCACACGGACATCTTCCTACAAAATAATGATGCAAGAGTGCTTATAAAGTTTCCAACTGTAGCTGAAAGGACTGGGAAACAGTTAAGCTAGCGTTTGGTTCTTATGTACGTTTTTTTACAGCCTCACAACTTTTTAGGGGATCTGGTTTGTACGTTCAGACCTTCACCTGCTGTCATGAGCTCTGGTTGGTGCCTGATGTGATTGAGGATGCAAGCATCTGAAATGAGTTCAGCCTGCAAGGTGTCACAGATCCTACTTAGAGATCGGGTCAGGAGCCTGGACATCTGAAGGCAGCACAGAGAGGAGGGGCTGCTCGTTCACATCTAAAGGAGCAAATGTAGCTGGTTCTGAGCATCTGATCAGGGTCCTGCTGGATTACCAGGCACGTCCAGCTGGTACGTGTAGACCCAGAAGCAGGGAATGCTCTGGATCCCAAGGGGAACCTGGAGAACGTTGCCGGGGAAGGAGACACCTGGACGACCACTGCAACACAGCCTCCAGATTAGTGCGTGTTTATTTTATGACTGAATATGAGATGAACCAACATGTTTGTCTCCTCATCGTTAGCAGCTGCATTATTAACCCATCAGTGGTCTGTTCAGTTATCCAGGTGATTCACCTATAGAAAAGAAAACCTGTTTTAATTATGATCTGTGTGCATCAGCGCCGCAGGATATTTTTCCAGTGATTCAGACTTTGATGTTGTCCTCAAATGCAGCGCTCTCTTCTGGCCTGGCAGCGCTGACGGTGGGCTGCGACTCAGGGAATCTGGGCTCCCTGTCCCGGGTCCAGCTGCTCCTTCTAGACCGACTGGAGCCGGAGAACCTGCCGAGTCCCTTCGGTATGGAGGAGGAGCAGGATTGGGATCTGAGGGAGCAGTATGATCCAGAACTGGAAGGTAAAGCTCTTCATGAGAAAGGTGCAAACAGGGCTGACCAATATTTCGTGTTCATTTCACAGCTAACATGATGAAACCTCTGCATCCAGAACTACTACTAGTTTATGGTAATGTGAGAGAAAGCAACATACACACAGTTTAATACCAGGATTAGATATAATCCTACAATAACATCCAGATACATCTGATACAAGTGTCTTGTTAATGCCAGCTGGAAACTGAGCCAAAAGGGGAACTTCACACTCGAAAGATAAACTCTGAGTCAGCATCGAGTTCAATTCACTTTTGAAACTCGACTATTCAGTCAACAAGCATCCGAACGGTCTGCGATTTGTTTGTGATCGAGTGAAAATCGCGTGAAATCGCCGTTATTTGTGACATATTGAAGAAGTCAACTGTGACCGACGAGCAATCTCAGTTTGCTGATCGTAAACCTCCTGCTGTGACAAATCTTTCTGACAGTTTGCGTGAGATTGTGTGATAAGCAGAAACCGTCACTTTAATAACAGGGAGCAGTCAGACAGGTGTGTGTGTGTGTCTGTGTGCGTGTGCGTGTGAGGAGAAAACACACATGACCAGACAGAGGAAAAAAACATGACACTGTAGGCTCGTTTTTTTTTTTTTTTTTTTTTTTGCCGTCCTTGAGAGTAAGCGATGCCTTTATGGCGTCAAGCGGCTTCTCTTTTAACGAGCCGTGTTGCCGCCTCTCATCTGCTCCCCAGGCATGCCGCTGCGAGCTCTTAACTGCTTTTCCCCGAAAGGCGTTGCAGCTCACAGGGGAGGTTTATAGCGATATCAGGATGTGCCATATTAATAAAGATCAAACCGCTGGAGTGGATCATTAACCCGGGAAAGTCCAGCTAAGATAGCAGGAGACACTTAGAAACAAGCGCTGCACAAATAACAATGGATAAGGAACCGGGAGGAGCGCGTGCGGCACAGTCGTTCAGTCTAGCGTCTGTTGTTCAGAGTGTGATAACGCGTCGGAGAGCGAGATAAACACTGCAGACGTTTGAATTACGGAAGGGAAAATCTATAGTGGTGTGAAGTCGTGCGGGTGTTTTTTTTTTACGTTTGTTTGTTCAGGTTTTGAGAAATTCGTCTCACCTAGATTTTTCCAGTGGTGGAATGTAAACTAAAGTATATTTACTCAAGTCCAACACATCTGCTTTGCTACATCTCAGGGACAAATGTTGTACTTGTCACCACCACTACATTTGTCTGACAACTTAAGCTACGGGCTGCTCTTCAGTTTAAAGTTTTTGTGAAAGCATGTAAATCGTCTCGGATTAGCTTGAAAATGCATCGTCACAAAGCTGAAAACCGTTTTTCTGACACCGTGCAAACGCTGATGAATATGAACTTAAACATCTACAGCAGCAAAATGCAACATACACGCACAATGCAGATGTTTTATTAACCCCAAAACATCTGATATAACAGTTAAACACTGACTGCTTGTCTTACGTTTAAGTAAATGTTGCGATAACGCTGTCAGGTTTTGAATGCAGGACTTTCACAGTGTGATCATTCAACGCAGCACCAAACTTCAACAGACTGAACAGATGATTTTTTTTAGATTTGTTATGAGCTCTGACATTCCTTTCGACCTCCATGCAGATTTCTCAAAACCTGGACAAATATAACCAAATCGATCTGCTAGATTTCATCAGAGGTTACAGACAAACTGGCTTGTTACCGACAAGAATAAGAATGCCTCTGTGGTTTTGTGCTTCTGCATCTATTCTACTGATGTTTACAACAAGACAAAATCTGTCTGAGTTTGCTGGAAGCTTGTTCTTTCCTCTCTCTGTGTCTCCAGAACAATGTTTGCACCTGGCACACTTCTGTAGACAGGTGCTCCCTCCGGGGTTTTGTTGCTCCATTTTTTTGCCATTGTTTGCTCAGAGATTAAGAGCCATAATTGGAACTAATACGCGATGCATTACTCATATCTGAGCACACACACTCAAGCACAAAAGACAAGTGCATGTAAGTGTGTGCAGGAGGCTGCCACTTATGTACACACATGCACGGGCGCCTGCAAACACACAATTGCTTCCTTTCGCTTGACGCTGCGTCCTCCTGTGTGTGTGTTGTTGTTTTTTTCAGGTGTTTTGAGGCCCCTCACAGCTGGCAGCATCTCTGAAAGGTGCGACTCTCCAGGGAAAGTCCAAGAAAACAAATCGGTGAGTGCCGCTGCCTCTTGTGCAACCGCCTTTCACTCTCTACCCCCCTCCTCCGTTCATCTATCAGATTTCCCCCAAAAGCGGGACTGCGCCTTGTCGTGAGCAAACACAAGACCTTCAGGAATCAACTCGGGTCAGACAATAAGCCCAAAACCTGGCACACACACACACACACACTCTCCCTCCCACACAAAGACCCTCTTTTACAAACTTGAACTGGCATGTATTTATAACTGTCTTTCCAGTAAGACGAGCCAAATTGTTGTTGATAATTGAGACACAATATAACAGAGGGCACGCGGCGTGCAGCAGGTGTGTGGTTAATCAGTCACGGGCTGCAGGAGAGCGGAGGCCTTGACTGTATGGCTTTTACACCAGCTCATTGCTCTGTCGCAGGGGGGCCACGCTCGGCTAAACGCCCGACACTGTGGGATTCTTTTAGAGGATGCACCGCCGCTAGGATCAGACAGGGGTTGAGGGGTGAGGGGTCAGGGGGGGTAAACAGGGCTCGCGCATGCTGGGCTGCAGCGGAATGGACGCAGGTGCTCCACGTGATCTACGATTAATCTCCCCCCTTTTATGACGGATGAGAGAGAGCCCCTGAAAAGCATGAATGAGACTCATAAGCCCCCTGCAATTATGCCAAACCACAATGACGAGCTGGAGTGGTCGGAGCTGGATTCATACCGTCATTTGCATAATGTTCCTCACTGAACCAAGTGTCCACACGCTGGATTATTTATAAAGAGGAGAAACTGATAAACCAGTGCTATGTTTTGAGTCGGGGAGTGGGAGGAGCTGCTGGCTCTGGTTCTCGGTTAGAGGCATTTTTAAATCGCTCCCGTTTGGAGGCTTTGTTTACGTGAGATCTTCTCAGTTATGCAACATAGAAACCCTGGAGTTTTAAAGGAGTAGTTTGACGTTTTAGTTGACATTCCTAAAGTCTCTTCACCGTTTTGAGGTTGCGAGGCAACCAGCAAACGCTCCGGGAAGTCACGGCTCCCGGCCAGGAAACAGTCTGCCACTAAATACTTTATTCATAATGCTGAATTTATTAAAACCCCACCCATCCTCACGTGTTATTATGCCACTGCGGTAATGGCGACTTGTCTACTTCTTGAGTACTCGCCCAGATTCATGTGTACAGAGCATAAACACGGCTTTTGCAGCAGACAACAGGCCATCTTTATCACAGTGCGGGCGATCTGTCACTAAAGTTTCATCCTCTCTTCTGTTTCCTCGCAGGATCAATCTGAAGGAGGTTCTGGTTCACCGTCCTCTTGGATCATAGACCCGAGTCCATCACATGACATGTTCAGATCAGCCTCTCCTCCTGGTACTGTATCCCTTACATCGACTCTGACAATGATTATTTTCTTGATCTGTGCGTGCTGTTATATCATATCGCCTCTTTATTAAAACTGGCGCTCTTGCTTAAGAGCCTATAACAACAATACTTAATCAATACAAGAGCCTGTCTTCAACCATTAGCGTCTGATCCGGTAAAAGCCCACTCAGTCCCTGTCAGCTCTGGTTTATTAGGAGCCATTGTCTCCTCACTGTCAGCGCTGTGTTTAGCGCTCCCTTGCCTCCGGTACACTTAAGCCCGATAATCCTCAGTAGGGGCCAGCTGGCTCCAAGTATCACCTTCACCTGTGTGGCTGGCTTGTGTACATTCATGAGTGATGGTTCAGAGGCAGCGCTTACTGTACGAGACCACAAACACTAGAAGGGAAGACAGGAAAAAGGTCAGGAGTGCTGTCACCACATGGAAGCGGAGAGACACCGTCGAGCTAATAGCGGACTCTTTTTCCTCCCGTCATCGTCAGACTGCGATCACACTTTCCTCACCTATCAGTCATTGTTCTCTGACGTTAATGGTCCACGGTTTGCTGTATTCCTGACGAATGTCAAAATGCATCCATCATATCAGAGATGCGAGGTGAGGAGATTGATGTGTCTGAGGGCCGAGCTGCAGCTCACCGTTTAGACCAAAGGTACAGTGTTATGTCTTCTAATCCAACGTGGTTGACGTCAGGTACTCCCTACTCCTTTGACACCGGACAGAAAACCCCACTAACATTGTCTTCAATGCAAATGTGTGTAATCAGCATCCGCGCTCAATCCTGCAGTCGTCGCAGGGCATCAGCTCCAAACTGTGATGGAGACACGACACTGCGGCGTTCATTTTTACCCCTTTCAGCTTCAATTATATGTTGTGTGTTTAAGTGACCAACGTTTTTTTTTCATAATCTGATGAAGACTCACATGGCATCAAAATTTTAGTCACTGGGTAACGTTTCATGTGCTCCAGGATCCTTCTACACTAAATGATTTCCTGATATTAGATTATTATTGCTTATGCATTAATGCACATTTGACAGGTTTTACTATCTGAGAGAAAAGACCAAGGCAGCTGAAGGAAACGTTACTGAGTTGCATTGTGGGAAATGTAGGATCTTGCATTGTTAGAGTGTAGAACGGCTTATCTGCTGCGTTTTACACGCTAAATTTGTACAAATTTTACAACAGAATGTGTATGTGCAAGTTGTTTTAATGTGAGTAAACCTTCTAGAAATAGGTTATTGTCCCTGTTCACATTGCCAGGAGACAAACAGCTTTCCTCTCTGTTTTACTTTTCTTGTGTCATGTTCTTAGACACACCAGCAGAACAGGGAACGGCATGAAGCAGCAGATCATATCACCTCATCAGGGTTCGAGTTACATCACAGTGGTCTTTAATATTTCAGGACCAAAAGCAAGCGGCTGTCAGGACACCCAGAACCTCTGAGCTGTAGTTTTCTGTTTTACTTTAATCTGCCCCCAAAACATTGACTCTACTCTGCAAAATGTTGCAGGACAGAGTGATTTAAGAGGAGAATGATTGATTTATTAGCTTGTTAAATGTTTACGATATACAGCTATTGTCATAACATACAATGGCTGGATTCCCCCTCAGCTTTTAAATGCAGGTTGTTTATTTCATTACAGATTTTAAAACCAGTCTTTAACTGTTTAACTGCCCTATAAGAATTAAACAATCTCCGTGAACAAGATGTCACCCAGAGGATCCTGGTGATGGCTTGTGTGCTTTGACCTCTCGGAGGCCAAATGCATGGCCACACTCTGGGGGGAGAAGAGGGAGTGAGGGGGTCATCAGCCGGGCGTGGAGAGGTCACGCCTGAGGTCACGCTGTGACTTAAAGATGCCCAGTGTGTGGCATGTCTTTGTGTGGATAGGTGAGATTCGGTTACCCTGGAGGAGAGAGCAGTTCAACCTTTGAATGGGGCTCTAAAGTAATGGAGGGAGTGACCCCATTATGACTCAATGTATATGAGTCGGTTGAGAAAATGGGTTTGTGACACCAAGTTCACACGACTAACTGCTGATTTACATTTAGATTTAGGGAAGATGGGCTGAAAATACATTCTGTTTGTGCTGTTTTGTGAGAAATTGTGAGTATTTATCAGCAAAAATGCAAAAAAATTGTGTGTGTGTTACATTAAAGTACATTTAAATCTGCTCCGTTAGCTGTTAGCTCTGTTGGTTTAGTTAGTTCCATTAGCTGCTAGCTCCTTTAGCTAAACACCACACAGCACTCTGCTGCCTACTGGCTACCGACAGCTAACAGCTAACTAGCTCTCCTCCCGCCGATTTCAACACAAAATTGGTGTTCACAGTGTAGCACTATCAGTAAAAACGGGGGTTTGCGTCCCATGTCTTTCTTTCTCCCAGAATTTAACATGTCATAGTTTGAGTAGGCTAGTTCTCACTGTGAGTTGCCAGCCAGTGATGCTAACTACAGTAACAGCCATTTGCTAAGTGATAGCGTCTCAGGGAACATCTGTATTTGTTCCAGATACGTTTTCTTAATCTTAAGCCCTCAGATCAAATGTGTCATGTTAAACAGGTCTTTTAGTGACAACCCCACACGAAGATATCCCCCAACTGTGCAGTCGCTCATAGCTCTACACAGCTTTTAGTGTTTTTCAGCTCTTTGTTTTGTTTTATGGCTCTCATCAACTCGGTTCGAGCACTTTCCAGCGACAAAGCTCTGACCCTCTGTACGCAGGTACTACTGGCAGACAAAGTTAGCGACTGGTTGTTCAGTTCAGTGCAACAAGCTGCTATAAAACCAGATGTATTTTGATAAATATTTATAAAAGCGATTCTGGTACATTCATCCATTCTTGGACAAAGCAAACTGAAACTTAAGGTTCTCCTGAATCAAATGATGTGTGACTACTGATGCTGACTGCTAGTAAAGGGTGAGAGAAACAATAAATACAGGAGAGTGAGGCGCCCCAAATGTTCCAGGCCTTCAAGGATTAATACAACCCCATTAGCTTCCACAGATTGGTTGCCTGTCAACCTGGAGTCCACTTTCATATTCCAGCAACACAAAATACAAATTAAAAGTATAGATAAAACAACAACACGCCATAGAAACGAAAACAAAAGCTGTCAAAAGCACACTGCTCCAAAAAAAACACACAAAAAAAACCAAAACAGATCAGAATAAATGATATAATTGATAGATTATTCCATATTTCTTGAATTGCTTTATTGAAAGAGACTTTATTTTTGCCATGTACAATGGTTTAGCAATCCTGCGATTAATCTGAAGCCAGAAATCAGCTGCGATAAGATTCTCCTGCTCCCCAGTGAGGCTCATGATAAGACCTCTGTCCAGATTTGCTCATCAGGAATTCATAGGTAGGATTATCCCTCCCCTCATAATTGTTTCATGACTGTTTCCCTTGCTGCCCCGGTCACTCTGCGCTCACTCCAGTGTTTAGCATTCAGCTGCTAACTAAAGATGTTAGCATCCGAATGAATGTAGTGACGTGCGGGGGCCACAAAGAGCACTAATCTGAACTGACCCTGGTGGATTGTTCCAGGAAGCTGAGGAAGCTGCGGGACAGATTAAGCTCCAGAAAGACAGAGATGGTGCAAGTAAAGATTAGTCGTGTACTAAGCGAGGATCGTTTCCCCCCCAGAGGACCACACACTGACAGTGTAGCCATGTCACCATTGTCTCTAAGCCACCGCTGCTGTGGACTCATTGGCTATTGTCTCCGAAATCCTCCAGCGTTTCCCCCAAAAAACCTGGACTCGAGCCCTTTGATTGGCACTTGTCAGGGCTGATAGAGAGCGGTGACGTGTTGGGAAAGGCTTCGATAAAGGAGCCCTGAAAGGCAAATCCCCTCCCCATGAATAATAAATTGGCGAGGATTTTCTTTTTTACTCCACCCAGCTCCTATTCTGCCCATTCTTTCAGGAGATAGAGGAGTGCAGGCTCTGGGTGGCATCAGTGAATAGCCTCGGCGCGCTGATTGTCTCGCTGATGCTCATCCCTTTCTCAAACATGCAGAGAAAGAGATACAAGTCCAACCTTCTTGCCTCTGCCTGGTGCGCTGGATGGTAAAGGGCAGGCAGTGTGTGTTGGAGAGAGTGTGGGCGGTGTGTGTGTGTTTATTGTCTCCGGCGGGCCTTTTTCGGAATTGGCGAGGGGATTTGACTCGGCCGCTCGCAGCCAAATCCAGCTATCTGCCGCGTTCAGATGCTGCGGTTGGTATGGTAACCTGCTCTGTGTGTTTTAGATGGGCTCTTGTTTCCAGCTTGAACTGACCAGTAATCACTGCGGCGCATTCATGGATTAGACCACGGTGGAGGTTAGGATAGGAGGGTTTCAAAAGAAGGAAACCCAAATCCTGAATAATTTGTTTTTTCGCCCTCTGCTTCAAAGATTGTACTTTACAGAAGCTGTGTGGACGTATAGAATTAAACCAGTTAAAGATAAAATATGGAACACTTCCACATTAAAATGTCCCAAAAAGACTCGAGCTTTGTCACGAAATTGTTAAATTGTTGACGGATGTTTCCTATGGTGTTTAAATCCAGAGAAATTCATAATTTTACTCACGGTAACAGCGCGTAACAGTTTTATTTGATTGTCTGTCACTGTAACCTCCAAAGAAACATCACATGATACATCAGAGAGTGAGGAAGAAATGTAATGTGAATAAAACTTTGAAAACATTATCTCACCCCTGAACATTTCAAGTCCGAATCAGATCCCACGCTGCATTTCCACCTTGTGTTTTTATTGTTCTGATCAACAGCAGCAGAATTTGCTGATGATCATTAAGTAAAAAAGCCAAATATTTGATGAAACGGCCTCTTAAATGCAAGGATTTGTTGCTTTTTTCTGTTTAAAAGCCCATTTTGTAGGATTTTGTGGCGTCTAGCGGTGAGGATGAAGGTTGAAAACTACTGAACACTTCTTGTCTCACCCAGTAAAAACAGGAACAATATGAAAGGCCGGCCTCTAGAGTCTGTTTGGGTCGGCTGTTCTGGTTTACCTAAATACAGTTAGGAGGTTAAAGTACTTTGAATGCTAATACGTCAAATGCACGAGATGATAATAACTTAGCAAAGAAAATACATTTTCATGTGGTCTTGAGCTGTAATCTCTGGATCCATTCCTTTATCCAGATCCACACCAAAGGTTAATGAGGTCTATTCTGGGCCGAGACCGATTCTCTATCCAAGTTTTGTGGACATTCGTTCAGTATTTTTTGTGTAATCCTGCTGACAAACCAACAAACCAACCGATGGACTCGGGTGAGAACATAACCTCCGAGGTAATAAACTCCAAAAAATGTTAAAGGAAATGTTCTTACACCTGTTTTCCTTATAAAACAGAAAAATACCGTCATGCACCTTCTGAATTTAAGTTCCTCTCATTATAGAACTAAGATTATCCCAATTGTCTTGTTAACTCATCAGACAAAAACTGTCTCGGTGTGTCTTTCCACAATCACCTCTTTGGTCAACTATTATCTACACATCCATCAAGATGTCACGTCAGAAAATCCCAGACGTTTGGTTTATGTTGCATATGAAAGAAATGATGAATTTTGCGCTCTGGAGATGAACACATTCCTCATCCTGTCGTCTGTCTTTGGCGACATTGAGACGCGAGCAGGACACGAAGGGGCCGACGGGAGCGTGTGATTGTGTGCAGCCTGGTGGAAGACGGCCTGTCAAATGAGACATGGCTCCATCAATCTGGGCCGCTGACCTCTGCGCGCTCGCCGACGGGACAAATGAATCCACGGCGGCGCGTTCGGACGGCTTTGATGAATCTGCTGGCCGAGCTGTCTCCCTCCCTAATGAATGGACCCATCTCCAAATGTATCACATTTTTTGAATTATCGCTCATGCGCTAACGCAAGTAACGCTCGCGTTCTGCAAAAAGAAAAAGTAGCTCGAAGAGAGAAAAGAGTCCCGAAACTCCTAATGGAAACTGTTGCAGAAGACAATCTGAGACCTCCTTCAGCTCAAGACCGCATTGATGGAGCTCTTTGTCTCTGCTCTGCTACACCAAGACGTGTATTCAGTGGACTTTATACTCAGAGATAATGGGACCCTTAATTGGCTGGTCAGTGACAAAATGCACGGCTGTTTGAGTTTCAGGCAGAGCGTCCGTTCCTTAGTGAGAGTCTGAAAGGGGCTGAAGGGAGACGTGAATGTGGCGTTTAGGAGAACAATGAGACGAGAATTAGTGTTTATTAAAGGAACAGAAATGGGTTTTTAGTGCTTTTTACTAAGTGGCTACTTCCACTTAAACGACCATGAATATAGATGTAGTTCCTCTTGTTCAGGACGTGGTTACTGTGGTGTTTATATTTAAAAAGTTGCCCCTCTTGCTACCCAGCAGTCACCCAACTGTTCAGACTACGAGATGTAAGACTTTCTGTGTTTTATGTCGCTCTGCTCTCAGGTTCCAGTACCGATGACGGGGGCCCCAACGAGGAGGAGTCCAGTTGTCCAGCGTGGAGAGAAGAGAAGGATAGAAGGATGGAGGAGAGGAAAACTAAGGCGCTGAGCATGCTGTCCAAACTGCAGGCCGATGACAGGCCGCGTCGTCGGGCCAACAGCGGCAAAGGTCGCTCCAACTTTGAGGACTGTGAGTTTATTTGTCCTCGACTGGAAACGTCATGAGAAACCGTTATTTTGCGTCCTGAAACAAAAAACGTTGCATTGATTGGTGATGACCAGCTCAAAGGTCTCACACTGAGCTGCCTTTATCATTTAAATGCATTTAACTTTTGTTGACTCCATTTCCTGATTGGAGCAGCAACTAACAAGCTATGAAGTTGTGTTTCTTCTGAAAGTCTGTTCAGTCAGAAGAAAGTGGGCTTTTTAGGGAGGGAGGGCTTAAAGACACGTGAGTATTTTCAGAGATTGAACAGTGGTGCCTGCATAAAGGGCCGATATGAGTAAAGTTTGAATTGTGAATCCTGCAAAGCTCAGAATAGAAATACAGAGCTGGAAAAGAGCGTAATAGGTTCCTTTTGAGTGTTTAAAATCAAGGGGTTTCTCTGCCTGCCAACGCTCTTCTTTACCTCCTGCTCACACAATAGACCGTGTGAGGAAAAACACAAACACCCGACACATTTACCGACGCTCCTCTCGACTCTCAAAAATTTCCCCCGTCAATTACGGCACTTGAT
>OMLP01031695.1:2658-13879 GCA_900302685.1 Spondyliosoma cantharus | reverse complement strand
TGTGTGTGTGTGTGTGTGTGTGTGTGTGTGTGTGTGTGTGTGTGTGTGTGTGTGTGTGTGTGCAGAAAGCGTAAGTTGTGGTTTGTGGTGAGGCCGATGGCGTGCAGCCAGAGACGGGATTGTGGCCGCTACGTGTGTCTTTGTTTGTTTTCCTCGCACACCCCTCCCTTCAACACACATACATACAAACACACGCACACCCACACACACACACACACACTCTTCTCTGGCTTTTTTGGGAGAAAGTGAGGGGGAGGAGTCGTGTTTTCATGGAGCTACAACGGGCTGCAGGAGAATGCTGCCAAATACTGTCACCCGCTTTTACATTGTAGTGCCCACTCGAGTGAAACCGGCACACGTTGCCAAATTCTGCTCTGAAAAGACTATTTTTTTTTTTTCTACACACAGTGAGACACCCTGAATATTCATGTATCAGTCCTCAATGTTTGTAAAACTGTGGGTTTATATCTGCATGTGTTAAGTTTAGGAAACTGTTTGATAAAGATTAGAAGGAGATCATGGTCATCGCAAAACATTACATTTCACTCATTGAGTGTAAAATATGAGAAGTATAAATGCAGATGTGCCTTAAACCTGCAGTCTTTCTCATGGCCAGCAGGGGGCGACTCAGCTGGTTTCAAAAAGAAGTCCGATTGAATGTAAGCTTATGAGAGAATGACCCTACTTCTCACTTGATTCCTTACCTCAGTAAAGAGTTCACGCTGCTTCCATCTCTGCCTCTGAGAAAGGACAGTCATTATTACCACGACGACGAGAGGTTTGCTTGTCCGGAAATCATAAAAATCTATGATTGTAGTTGCTCAGACAAATGATCAATGCTGCTGCACGTCAATTCTCATGTTTCACCGTTTTACAACGTTGAATAAAAGTAGAATCTATGTGGCTTTTGCGTCGCAGATCAACAGAAACAAAAAGTGAAAACAAGTGATTTAAATTCATGACAGGAAGCCACATTAAATCTTGTTTGATCGAGTTCAGGAACACATGAAAACAACCTGCACCCTGACTGACTCACTCTGTTCTCTAAACACTTGGTAGTTTGCTGTATTGTGAGCAGTAACTTGAGCCGCCTGACACGTGTGATTCATCATTATGCGTCACCACTGCCAGGTGTAGTGACACATAATGGTGATTTACACAGTCGAACAAAGGAGACGTTTTCCACTGTGGCATCAGTAAATGCTACGGATACTACATTTTCATTCCGGCGATGAATTTATGATTAAAAGCGGCGCATGATTTTAAAACCGAGGCATGATAATCTTTGTTTTTTCCAATCTTTGCTTCTTGTGGTTGGAGCCTCTCGTCCAAACAGCCTAGAGGAAAAATATGTATTTTTGATTTGGGGTAACTGTTGCTGTAATCTTCTTTACATGGAAGGAAAGACCTCAATGAAACACACAGTGTATTTTTGATAATAAACACTGAATGAAAATAGAACTTTTATGTTCCCCAGAGCTCCATTAAGCAACCTGCACATTGAGTAGTAAACAGGAAGCTGGGTCATTGACTTAAAGGTGCAATTTGTAAGATATGACCAGAATCTTAGTTGAAAATATTCAAAAATGTACTCACATTAACAGTGCTGAGGTTATGTCAGTTATCCGTTTTGCAGAGATGTCTGCTGACGTTAGCATGCTAACCAGCTAGCTCTGGACCGTCCTGTCTCTTTAAACACCACTTTGTTCCACAAGAGGCGATAGTCTGATATGATAAATGCCGGCCAGTGTTGTAAATTAACAAAATAAACTCACAAAATTTCAGGAAATGAAATATTCTTACTTCTGTTTTCCCTGTCGCAAGCTAATTTGCTAATGGTTGCTTGCTACAGCCAAGGAAAGCTAGCTGAGCGCAGCAGTTGTCGGTTGCTGAGGCCTCGTCCATGCGAAAACGCTCTTTAGTGTAAACGCACATGTTGCATCGTTTTGGCCGATCGTCCACATGGATCCTGTAAACGCACTTTTTTAAAACCTGGTCTCAGGGTGGAAAAATCCGAAAACGCCGCCCTCGCGTTCTCGTGTGGACGGCGAATCCGCATACTTTCCGTATCGATGACGCCATCGCCCCACCCCTCGACCTCTAGCCTTCGACCTCTGAACCCCGCGACATCTCATAACAACAACAACAATGGCGGACTACGTGCTTGTGTTGGTGTTTCTTGCAGCTTCCTCTCCTTGTAGTCGAGTGTGAGTCGCAGCAGCAGTTCGGCCTCATTATCGCTCCACACAGACGATTCTGGTTTCCTTGCACTAGACATTTTCGTCTTCTTCTTCTTCTTGTGTTCGGTTTCTTCTTCTACTGTCTGTTTGTAAACAGCGCTCAAGCTTTATGCTCATGCTCCGTCTCTTCTTCTCCGTTTTTGGTGAATTTCAAGCGCCACCTATAGGCCTGGAATATGAACTACAGCGTGGTGAGTCGTTTTTAATGGATCCGTTTGGACGCAAATATTCTTGAAACGATGCCGAGGAAGACGGAGGGAAAAAGATCGTTTTGGTACGTGTGGACAAGGTCTAAGTGAGTATGCTGTCCCCCCGTGATTCAAATTCTGGTCATATTTTACGAATTAGACCTTTAATATTCACATAAAAAGTATCAGGTCATGTAGATTTATAAATGTGTGAGCATCATCCAAGAATGTGACGTTAATACACACATCCTGCAATCTTTATAGGCTCAGATAAATCTGTGTGACATGCATTTCGTCAGACTCATGTCGGGGTACAGTAGATGGAGTATTAAGTTTCCTGCTTGGTAAATTGATGATCAGACGCAGAGACCACATGTAATCTCCCCTCCATGTGCACACGTGGGTCGGTCCTCCCGCTGGCCTGCTGCAGTTCAGTGTTTTTCCCTGGAACGCCTCCATCAGATAAGATATCGATCTTTACCTTTGATTCGGCACCGGTTCAAAACAGCCAACAATGCCTCATTCTATACTATTGTGAAACGACACGCTTGGCCTGGTTTACAGGTCCGCTTTGGCGCTCAGACCTCTCACCTCCTTATCTTACAGCAACACACTTCATGTTTTTTTACGGCTTTTGTCTCGCCCCATTGAGGCGGTAGATTTACAGGATCATCACATATTTAAGCGCTCAAACCCGAAGCATCCCGTAAACCCACTTCTCATAGAATATCAGCGGTTAAAGATCGGTTTAGACTCTGTTTATCTCCGTGTGTGTGAATGCGATTTGCTCTATATTCGCGCTCTTAATCACATATTTCAGGGCCGTATATGTGGGGCACGTTGCACTCTGACATTCTCCTGCTATTAAAAAAGGGGGCCACCTCCTCGCCACTGCTGAATGTGACCTTTGTTAAAAGGAATTATAGGACACTTTATACAGTGTGATGATGAGCAGAGACAAAAGTCTGGGATTAAGCGGGAAAGAGAGCAACAAACAAAGTGAACTCGTTAGAGATACAATAGACCCCTGTGTGTGTCCTTGTGTGTGTGTGTTAGAAATTGCATCCTCGCTCTGACACTGTTTGACAAGTCACTTATAAAAGAAAGTGCTCCCTGTTTAATAAACAGTTTTATTTATAATTTAGGCAATTCACAGGTCAGTAGAGCAAATTCCTGAAGGGATGCGAGAGAGTTTTTAAACAAAACTTTCCACAAAAAAGAGTTTAAACTTTGTTGTTAATCACACAATGTGATGTTTGGGAATGTATTAGATGATTTTGCGAGTCAAGAAAGTCGCAGTTTGTCTTAAATCAAGTAAAATAACATTTGGTTTAGTGAACTACATCGTCTTGCTCAACGTACGTCATCAACACCAACGTGCCCGCCAGCTCAGCGCAGAAAAAGAACCAACAAAGGTGAAAATCAAAATGAATCTGCTCATATTTACAACTCGCAGTTATGTGAGAGGAGAGTGAGTCAGCTCTGTTGTTTAGCTGACGTACAGGAGCAGCTCCATGAAGTTTAAATTACGGGTTTCGGTGAACGTTTAAGGAGACGACAACAGTAACGCGACTGTTGGCTGTGAAGTCTTTATAATTACATATTTTCAGTTAGTTTTATGACAAACTGCGACTTTCTGAAGTTGAAAAATGATCTTTTAAAGTGACGCTGCAACTGGACAGCTACAGTAAGAGGCCGAATTCCTACTTTTCTATTCTGACACCTTGTTTCAAAAAGCATCCACTTCTTTAAAAGAGGCCAAACTTCTAATTTACCGTATTTAACTCAAAAATAGTAAAAAAAATATGATTCAATAAAGAACTCTCTGATGAAATAAGTAAACAAAGCCACGAGTCTGACCAGACATTTGATTCCATCGTTCAACACCTGACAGTTTCTGATACCTTTCAGGCAGAAGGCTGCCGCGAAATCACGGAGGTCACGGTGGGAGATATAAATCATACACAGATGAGTACCAATAGTTGTCAGACGAGCAGTCAGCAGTGTTTTTCATCTGTCAGCTGCAGACATTGAAAATGACGTCCAAGTGTGCGTGTTAAATGAGTTGTGACCCGCGGCTGTTTGCAGCCCGCGGCCCGCTGCACGAGCAGTGACTCCGCCAGAGAAAAGGAACAAAACAGAAAAACAAACGCCAGTGAAAGAGTGAACCTCCCTGCTCATCATCATCACGGCCCCATTCTTCCTCTCTCAATTGCAACTGAATCGCCTCGGTCTCATTACAGATTATGGCCTCAGCAGAGTGACTCTCCCCTTTCTCTCGCCTTTCTCCACACAGTCCCTCTCTTGATTAACATTTTCTGCTAGGCTTCACACCAAAGGCACAACCTGTGCGCTTTAAAGGCAGGGTGAAAAAAAAAGCCATCAAGCGCTGGAGTGGAATCAGATAAGGCTATCAGGCAGGAGGCTTTACTGCCTCGGCTTTGTCCCGCTCCTCCACCCGCCCTCGCTTCCTCCCTCAATCTCTCACTCCACTGCACCTTTTGTCCAGATGATTCCCTGACGGAGTGCTCCCCTCAGCCAGGGTCCCCCCGACCTCCTCCAGCACCACTGCAGGTCCACAGTGTGTGTGTGTGTGTGTGTGTGTGTGTGTGTTGTATACAGCAGCAGTGTAGATCACGACAGGCGCGGCTGTGTTCAGGACTGATGTTAAGTTTGAACTCTCTTGAACTGTAACTATATGCTCCTATAGGAGTGTTGCAATAATTGTGATGTTAAAAATGTGATTTTTATATATAGAGAGTCAGTAATACACAATATAAGTGATAATAGATACTGTGTGACTGAGATTTTAGGCCGTGTGGAGCTTGCCACACCTCCCTTTTCACTATTAATTCAGTGTAATTGTCCTTTTTGTGTACTTTCGTTTTACAGTTATGGTGACAGACTCTCTCTTCCTCCCTACACTTGTATTTGGAGTGTATTCAATCTGCCAAATAAGAAACAAAACACACAGTAAACAACATACATTTTGACTAACAGCAATTTATTTGTAATTTTCTGCAGATATTCTGATAACATCATTATTTTGAATTTGTGTGATCGTGTGGAGAAAATCTGGCATCATGGCGGCTTTAGTGCCTAAATGTCCTAATGACTCACCATCACAGTGTATGTTGTAGAAAACAGTAAAACATGTGACTTAGTTTTCTGGTATAACTTGCAAAGAGACAGAATCACTGTAATGTAACACAACCGTGGGCTGTTGATTTCCTGTCTGAAGATCTGTGAAACTGGCAAACTTGTTTAAACGTGTTGTAATTTGTAACATTTAAAGATAAACGGTGAAACACGGCGGTCCGACTTATCTAGCGCACTGTGCTGCTTTGCTCGTGACGTTGATATCTGCACAACAACAACATCTCAGACAAACTGAGTTTTGGCTGGCATTTTCTTTAGTCTGTGGCCCAACAGGTACATGTGGAGAAAATGCTCTTGCACCTGTAGCAAAAAAGATGGACTCACAACTTTAACCTCCTCACACACAGTCAGTAGAGTGTAATAAACCGACCTGTGTCCTTTTTTAAATAACCATGTTCGTGTGTTTCTGGACTGAAGTCACTCCGGGTCAAACTGCTAACTCTCCTCCAGATGGTCGGTGAAGCTCAGCCTCGGCCTGCCTGTTGTAAGAGAGAAGGTGGATCCATTCACTCTCTACCACAAGCTGCCGATTCACTCTAGCGGATTGACCAGTTGCCCCCGATGCCGCCGCCGCGTCAGCGTGCGTTCGAGCCTTTTGAAGGGACTTTTAAATCCCCAGCAGGCCGAGCGGCGGCTGCATGTGTGACTCCGGATCCTCGTCCCGCAGCCTCTTCTCATCGCAGATATTTGCAAACAGATGCGCCGCAGGTTTTTTGATCAATCAAGCTTTAACAAGTCAAGTTGACTAGATGCGAATGTAACATTTTGCATGTGAAAGGACGAGGCCACGGAAGGCCTGGTTTTGATTAGGCCTAAGCTGATAAATGGCAGATTCAAACAGCCCCCCTGCCACTGTGGAGAAACCCCAGAGGTCCAGGGGTTTAAGTCCAGACTGATATCAACTCTGTTGCTCCTCTTTCTTCTCCAAACCAATGAATAGATCCATTATTCAGTAGACTCATTCTCATCTCCTAAATTGAAGTGGCAGCAGCTTAAAAGCCCCATTTTCTACCCCCGTTTTTTTTTTTTCCAAGTCGCTCTCCCTCCCAAATTTGCCTCCTGAAATATTCATGTCAGTCTCAGTCTGTCCCCCTCGTGTAATAATTGTCTTTATATTGGAGACTTTAAGAGTGATTATTAGATTTTAGTTAAATAAGGAACAGTGTTTGTAAAATACAAGTGGGTTAAATGTTTTGAGTTTGAGTCTTTTAGGATAATGAAGATAAAAAAGGGTCATTTAGAGTCACAAAGTCACGAAAAAACACAACAGTTTTACTATATTTTTATGAAAACAATCGCTTTTTCCTGCAGCTTGTGCGTCATAATCAAAGAAAGAGTCTCAAGCGTAAAGAGGCACAAACTTGAGTGAAGGTTTTATTAGATGGACGTGTCGAATTATTATTATCTGTCTGCGGACGTCTCACTTCACTGATGTCGCTGCTGCTCTGCAAGATTGTTGGTTTCCTCCCAGTATGAACTCTCATCATTGTTTATAATACAGCCCACGACGACGGCGTGCATACTCAGCGTCCAAGCAAAAGACTTCATCAGACGGGCTCAGCCTCTCGCTTTTATTCTACTAAAGATGTGGTACTTTTATCACATTAACCCCCAAAAAAGCAGCAAATTCTCACATTTTAGAGACAGGAGCCAAAGAAAGAAATGCATAAACCCTGTTCTCCATTATCAAAATGTTTTTTTTATTTTCAGTCATAATTGGTCTCTTCGCTTTTTAACCATCTCGACTGTCAGTCACTATCAAACTAATCCTCGGCCATAAGATTTGTGATTACATTACACTTCTTCCTGATAAAGCAGAATATTGTGGTTCAATTCAACGTCTCAACCGCTGCAGCATCTATTCAGCAGCCAAGTGCCACTCTGCCCCCCCCCCCAAACCAGTCAAGGCCAACTGGACTCCCTGTGAACCACTCGCCCTGTATTGTCCACTCGTCATGACCCCGGTGTGACCAGAGGACAGAAATATTGCTCTAGTCCACTCTGAACACACACAGAGAGGCTGAATGTTGTCACTCGAGCTGGAAATCGTTCAAAACTTCAACTTTGAGACAGAAATGTTCAGTCCAGTTAAGGTTCATCAAGCTCTAATGTTTTTTCTTTTCTCTCTTTCTGTTTCTTCTCCTTGCAGTCGACTTTTTGGCAAAGTATTGCATTTTCAGTCAGGAGAAGCTGGCGGAGTACAAAAGAGCTTTTGAGGCAGTAAGTGAAAAGACGTTTTATCCCTTTTTATTGGGGGTATTCTCCCTGTAATATTAAGCACTTCCAATTAAGAATAAAGTGACGGTTTCTCTTTCTTCTCTCCGTCACGTCGTCGTAGTCAAATTACCCCTTTTGTCCAACAGATGAAACTCAGAGTTCATTCCATTTAATATTGTAAAAGATAAAAACGGAACAAAAAAAATACATTTAAGAAGCTGAAATCTGTGAAGTTTCGGTATGTTTGCTTTAAAAAATGACTTAATTAACTAATTGTTTCATCTAGATTTAATGTTTCTCAGCCTTTGGGGTTCCCAAGAAATATTTAAGGGCCCACAAGATGATTTAAAGACATAATAGGAAGATGTTTGCTCAATTTATTTTTCTAAATTGCCTATTTTTTTCTGAAATACTGGAAACTTTTGCCACTTAAATCCCTGAAAATTCACATAGACTTGTAAAGGTCAGGAACTAATGATCTTGTTGATGATGATGAAGCTGATGATGATGAAGCTGATGATGATGATGATGGTGGTCTTCCTCTGCAGGAGGACAGTGACGCTGACGGCTACATCTCCTGCCTTCAGGTCCTGCTCGCTCTTAAAAACATCATCCCTCCAGAGCTGCTGTCCGACGAAGAGGAGATCTACGTCTACAGGGTCGGTTTCCACTTCATCTGTCCGCGTGCAAACACACAAAAAACACAACCGCTCACATAGAAAACCGCCCAATCAGAGCCTCCAGACGCACGCAGCGGTCGTAAAAGTAGCCTGACTGACTTCATGTTGCTTCAGATCCTGGAGATGGTGGACTTCAGAGTGACAGATGGACTCGTGGACCTGAGGCTCTTCGCTGTGATCTCCAGTCTGGCGCAGAAAATCGCCACCATGGAGTAAGTGACCATCAGCTGACACGCTCCTCAGCGGAGGCGGAGGAGGGAGTCCCTGACCCGCCATAAACAAGAATAAGAGTGTGTTCGCTGGGTTTGTTCCGCTGAGTTTGTCGACGTGTGTGGGGGCTCCCTTTGATCCGCTTCAAACCGTTTACGTGACCTCAGAAGTCAAAGTTTTGAGTTCAGCAGCACTAAAAGGATCCATTGATTAGTGGAATGAGGGAATGTTAATCGACACAGTGGAAATACAGACATTATTAGCAAAAATGTAAAACGTGCTCTGGTTTTAGCTTTTGCAAAGTGAGGATGTGCTCATTTCCTCTGATTTATATCACTTTAAATTATATATATTTTGTTTTTGGACTCCAGGACGAACTAAAGTAGGTAAGAAACACTTGTTAAAACGGGTGAAGGCATCACTTTCAGTTCTGGACACCATTTTTCACGGGTTTCTGAAATGTTACAGACGAAACGATCAATCAATAACGAGAATAATGATTACCTGCAGCCCTCATGAACAGCACCGTATCTCCAGATATCATAGCAGTTTTGTAAAATGGAATGAATTTGATGTTTTGTCCAACCAAAAGCCCAAAGTTAAGGGAAGAAAACCAGCAAATATTCAATTTTTAGACATTTTATTTGAAAGACTTTAATGATTAATCTCTTGCACATCAATCCCCCCTCACAGCTCTCCCGCCTCTCTTTAGAAATCTCAGATCCTGTTTGTAGTTTTGGTGATTAAACGCAGATTGAACTAAAGCTGTGATGTTTAATCGCACCGTCAGTTGATGGAGAATGTGATCTGAAACTATTTTTGATAATTGACTCAGTAAGTTGTTCGAGCAGAAATGCCACCAAAAAAGCAAAACTATTTTCAGATTCTCAAATTAGGAGATTTGCTGCTTTTTCGCCTTCGTGACAATAAACTGAGAACGTTTTAAAAAAAAAAAACAAGACATTGAAGGGCGTTAACTCGGGCCGTGGGAACTCATAAAAAGGCACTTTTCACAATTTCCCTGACATTTTATGGATCCGGAAAATAATCTGCAGATTAATCAATAATAGTCGCAGCCCTGCGTTGAACCCTCGGCAGACAGAAAACATCCCACTGGTTTGAACTCGGCCTTGTGTCTCTACATTACGCCCCATATGCCGCAGATTCCCACACACATCGCCTCTTTCCTGCCCCGGGGTGTATAGCTTCCTACAGACAGGAGTGTGTGGAGCCAACCCTACTCCGGAGGTCTCCGAGGGTCAAGGCCTGCTCCCAAAGCCCCCTCAGAGCTCCCTCTCAGCGAGGACAGGGCCAGGGTCATGGGTCCTCTGATTTACGGCCAGCTCTTTGTGTTGTGTGTTAGAGGCGGCCTGGAGACCGACTGGCGCAGGGAGACCAGGGTGTCTCCTCTCTATAGAGGCAATTATAGTAATCATAATGAATGAGCATATTAAACCTCTTTTCACAGAACTCCTCGCTTGCCATTTTGATAATAAGAGAGAAGATCAGCACTGGAAACAAGGAGAAGAACAATAGCATCCTTCTGTCATCTCATCCCGGCTGAACTGAATTGATCCTCTTACCTGTCTCAGTTAATCCTGTTGTCTCTAATCCTATCCTAGAAATGAGCTGCAACAGTAGTTACACAATCAGCCTCTCTGATCATGTAAGGCTTTGAAATCTGAGCAGCTTCTCCCCACGTCACATTTTTTTATATTTCTTTCTCCTCGTCCAGTTTTTACCTCGCGCTAATTGCACCCTCCCCCTCCTTTCCCTCTCTTTTTCTTTTCAGCTTTAATTGTCCGTCCCTCTCGTGTCTTTAATCTCTCCGGCTCCCTTGTCGCCTTACCTCTCACCCTCTGTGCTGGTGCTGTTTTGGCCCTTGACTCGGCCCATCTGTCCCCCTGTGTCGCATTGTGCCTCCCCAAACAAGTCCACCTCACACAGCGCCACATACCCTCGGGCTGAGTCACATGACCTGCCAAGAAAGCACATTGCCACACAGGATTCCTGTGCAGTTCACCGTCCAGGTCGGGGACTTTGTCGCCCGGACTTGTGGGCGTGCACGCGTGAGCCGGGAGTTACCGCAAGTCTCCTCGTTCCTGGAAATTCGCTCGGCTGAGATGAGTCAAGGAGGGCTAATGTCGGAGGAAACGTGAGACGGGCAGAACCAAGGCCGCAAACTCTCCCTCCTCCTCCTCCTCCTCCTCACCGCAGCCCGCTCAAAAATATCCCAAAACAACTATCAATTCTGTCAAATTCAAACTAGGTCAGAATGTGTTTGTGCCCGCCGCCTCACTTTATACCAGCTCCCCCAATGAGGAGAGCGCCAAAATCTCGGGGCGTTACGTAAGCGAGAAGTCTGCTGTGTTGTCCCCAGCAGGGTGCCAGAGCAGCGCCGACAAAAGAAAAGGGGTTAGGCTGCTATTATCCTCCCAGTCCATCACCAGTTCCCCAGCCCCTCGTCTACGCTCGCCATTATCACGCCAGTGTCCTCGGCACACCAGCATTTGGACTCTTTTACCGC
>OMLP01031686.1:11511-24349 GCA_900302685.1 Spondyliosoma cantharus | reverse complement strand
GCTACTGCAAACATTTACTGGTTGTGAATTTAGCTGTGAAATACGTGCATGTCAGAGTTTGTGCCCATGCCTTTACGCTGTAAATGAAGCGATATATGAAAATCAGGGAACTGTTTTACGCAAAATAGTCGAGACGCCGTATTGTATATGGCGCGTTAATGGACGCGACGACACATTTAACTGCTGGTCAGAAGATGGTAAAGAGTTTATCGAGTTAGTGAAGCGATAAGATGCTGATATCATGTGTTATTAATGCATCAGTCGTGTCTTAAACAAAACGCTTTTTAGGCTTTATAAAAGGCGTGAGTTGTGAACGGATCGAGAGATTTTTTTTTTTAGTTTTGTCTTTCGGCAATAAGATGCCAAAACAGAAATGTGAAGATATCTACCGTCTCCTTATGAATACAGGGTATAAAGAGTTGAACCTCCACGCGTTGAATAACCCCGAGGTGGATGTTATGTATTTCTTCGGATGATAATGACTGCTGTATGATAATCACGAAAACACGCTGAAGTGCTTAACGATCATTTGCCTGAATAAGTAGGACCTGCTACGTGAGAGTGTTTGCATGTGCGCTCGGGTAATTATACGCAGCTAGACAGAGATAGAAATAAACCACTTGTCGTCTTTTTTTTTTTTTTTTTTTTCAGCTACTTCTCCAAGATATAATTTAGACAACATTTGGGCAGAGATGCTTGCGTCTGTGTGTGTGTGTGTGTGTGACGTCCGTCCCTCTTAAGCTCAGCTGTAAGCTCTGTAAGTTGTCACGCCGCTGTGTGTGACGCTGACTGCATCATACTGTAAAAAAAAAAAATATATAAAGCAGCTTCTTAATGAGAAAATGCAAATATGGCCGCCACTGTTTTATAATAAAGTGAAATATGAGTCATTCTCTTTTCGAAAAAAAAACCCCATCTGTGTTCTGTTTTTATTTAAAAAAATTTCACCTTCTTTTCACCTCCTCTCTTTGTACGTTAAGCACATTTCCCCTCCACTCAGCAGTCAAACAAAAAGGGGAGAATTACAGTACAAGAAGCTTAAACAAACAAACTCGGTGCTCTCCTCGAATCTGGGTGTTTATTCCTCCAGAGGCTCTGCCCGCGGCTGTTTCCTCTAGAGCTCGCCAGCTATCTGCCAGTTAACGCTAACGGGGCCGCTCGTTAATCCAAAAGACTTCACGTGCAACTTTTAGCCTAAAGTTCTATAAAACTAATGAACGTGCAATGCCTGACTGCTCAACGTATCGCTCGACGTGTAGCTAGTTCGCTATATTCAACAAACAAAATGAATAAATAAATAAAAATAAATAAATACGCAATCATAGAACTCTGATAAATGCCGTAATCATAACACAGTAGCTGTCGCGAACGTTCCTCATTGCAACAAGTCTCCCCAGGATTATATGAGATAGAAAAAACAACCTTCGCTTTATTTTTATTTTTTAGTTCACAATGCAGTGAAATGATTTAGTTCGCCATGTCTTCTGAGTGCCATCAACTAACCAGAGAGGACGTTGAATCCAGCGACCACTCATGGGAAGAAAGTCTAAATGCGTCGCTTCTGTCACCAAACACTTCTTCAAACGGCTCCGAGCGGAGTGGCGGGTTCAAACGGTGCGCGAGTCCTTCCTCTAATGGAAGTCTTGTCTCTTGCCTCCTTCGGGGATCAAAACTGCGACCCTTCAGTTGTGGAAACCCCAGGCCACAACACCTACCGCCCATCCACCCCTCCTTTTGTCTCCTCCGCTCACTCGCTCACTCCCTCCGGTCCTGAATTGATCGCAGC
Source organism: Spondyliosoma cantharus (assembly GCA_900302685.1). NCBI lineage: Eukaryota > Metazoa > Chordata > Actinopteri > Spariformes > Sparidae > Spondyliosoma > Spondyliosoma cantharus. Next base: position 22,563 of record OMLP01031686.1, on the reverse strand, counting down.
TGCGGTGCATTGTGGTCCGATTTGCACAGTGTGATCCCTGGACGCCACGGTTCAGCGGCCTTTCTCTGCAGACACTCGCTCTGCACTTCTCTGCTACAGCAGTAAGCACTCTGCCACGTCCACACAAAGGCACCGGGACACTTACGCACACATGCACAAAATACTGCAACGCAAAAAACAAACTCAGACCCACAAAATACTGCTTGACAAGGCTGTCGAGTGACCCGGTTAGACTGCGCAATATATTTATGCAAACCTTTTCTGTTTATTTCCCAGAGGAGTGTAGTTTCTGTGGGTTTTTCCTCTTTCTTTGTCCTGCTTCTCCATGAACTCCTGTCAGGGGGAGGCTAAAGGTTTATCCTCACAGTAAGCTCGGTGGTGGGAGCAGTGAACCTCCGTGTTTCTTGCCGTGGGTTGCTGGAGAACACACCGGTGCAACAGATGGCCCTTCCGTGCTGCTCTCACGCTGGGTGTACCCGCTTTAATCGCTTACCATGAGGGCAAAGTGTTGCAGTCAGCAGCAACACGTTCACTTGGTGCATTCGTGAGCTCGTCAGATGGCGACGCAATGACAAGACAATGCATGACTTCAGTAAAGGCGGGAGCGTGTGGTCGAGGGTAGAGAATCGTTTCTGGTGGATGCTCGTCTACTTCGGGGTTGTCTCGGATCTCTGTGGTGAGGAGAGTGTCCGGTTTGAGGAGCTCAGAATCGCGTCACTGCCCTCCGGCAGGCTCTGAGGTTGGGATTGCAGCCGAGTGTGAAGCACCTCCGAGTCTGAGGCCAGAGGTCGCTGCCCTGCCCCAAAGTCAGGTCCTGTTCACGTGCGACGGGAAAATGGAGCGTGAGGCTGTTTGGTTTGGGCCGCTGCGCTGAAGAGGGAGCCGAGCAGGAAGACGAAGCCGATCTACCCTCCGATCCTCACCCTCGGTCGTGAGCTTTTGGGGAGCGATTGAAAGGATGAAATCGAGTGAGCAGCTCTGACTTCCTGAGGGAGCTCGGAGTAGAGCCGCTCCTCTCTCGCGTTGAAAGGAATCAGCTGAGGCGGTTCGGGCAGATGATTAGGATGCCTGCTGGGCGCCTCCGTTTGGAGGTTTTCCAGGCACAACAAACTAGGGAGGAGATCCCGGGGCAGACCCAGAACTCGCTGGGAGGATTACATATATCCTGGGATCCCCCAGGAGGAGCTGGCAAGCGTTGCTCAGGAGAGGGACGTCTGTAAGACCCTGCTCAGCCTGCTGCCACGACAACCCGATCCCTTCAAAGGGGAAGACGATGGACGGATGATACGGAAATGTATATACCTTCAAGAGATTCCAGTATCATGACAAGACTAATGTAGCGTGACCAAGTCGTAAGGCGTCACATTTCATGTAAACTTTGGCTCATATATTCCCTGTTAGTTGTGCTGCAACTGTGATTTTGTCACGTATGCAGACGCCCCCCTGCACGGCTTAGTCACTCTCCTTGAAACTTGAAACTCCACTCTCCTTCTCCAACTTCCTGAAGGATGTTGTTACGAGGGAACGCCAGCGAGAGCAATAAAAGAGGCTTTATGCCTCTTCGTCCGTTGATGTTCCACCTCCGCCGTTCTTCCCCCGCCGCCAATTGAAACAGAGAAATTATAGGTGCAGTGAACCGTCGCGTCGCTGTGACCTGGGTGGATATATGGAAATTCTCTCGATGAGTTGTCATAAAAGTGGCGTATCTTGAAAAAGAGCTGCTCTGCTCGTCTTTCTTTCGCTCCCCTTATTCTTTACTCTCCGTCAGTCTTTCTCCTCCTTCTTACCTCCTTCTTTACCTTTCATCGCTCCTTCAGTTTTTCCTTCTCACTCTCTGATTCTTCAGCAATCACTGTCGTACACTGTTAGATAAAATACTTCATACTATTCAGAATATGAAATCAGCAGCGTCTCTGGCGATATCTTTACATTTCCTCATCTATCGCCTTCACTCTTCTTTCCATCCGGTCTACCTAGCTGACTCTTGCTAGCTTCTGGACGAGTTATTCGCAGTAGTTCCTCGACAACGACAAGTAGTTGTTGTTGTTGAGACCACTGATGGCTACGGGCAGCATGTGAGCTCAACCCTGAGTGACCTGCGGGATGCATTTTTCCTTCAAAGCTGCTGTCAAATCGATAAAGATGATTTTCGCGCGCTTGTCGATTGTCTATTTGCATGCGTCTCGGGCGGTAACTCCCCTCCGGTCTCTGCAGTCACTCCACGCGAACACGAGTTGATTGCTTTCCATCGCTCAACTCCGTCATCACTCGTTACATTATTGGCGAGTCTGTCGATGAAGAGGGCCTGGGGATGATTCACCTTGAAGGTTTCCATTGTGTCACTTTCAATTAGAGCTTTCAATCATTTTTGAAAGAATCGTTTTTGAGCAACTCATTATTTCTATAGCCCTGTGTGAGAGAGCGAAATGGAAAAAAAGCGCTGTTCACATATCAGTTTTTTTAGAATGATAACAGTGGTAACGTAACCCAACTGAATGGACACCTTACTCGTGTTTTCCACCCTCTGCGATTGCTTATCGACAGCTGCCTATTAACTCAAGATAGATTTCCATGGCGAGACGTCGAAGGGGGGAAATTACAGAATGATTTGAATAGATTTCCAATAGGCAGCCTCCTTTGGAACTCATTAGTTATTATCCAACATGCACTTAAATGTCCTCCAGGCACATCTGCCTGTGCGACTGTACATGTGTGCAGGAAGCACAGTCGGTAATAAGAAGGTGAGAGACGTCCAGGCGTCGGCATTAACACGGGACCAAACCTGGCTGGAAAGTTTAATGTGAACGTGGTCGTTCCAACAGTCAAGCATTTGTTTGTTTGAACCTATTAAATCTTCACCCTCATCATTAAATCAATGTTCACGACACGCGCAGGAGAAAAGGGCTCGCGCGTGACGCGTTCCAGGTTCGGAGAACATGGTTTCTTGGTATTTCTGAATCAAAACCGTGACTTTTTGTTGCTCGTTTTGAGACATTCGTAGCATATGGACACAATTCAAGACATTCAAAAAACAACAGTGTTGACGTTATGTTAAAGACATGCACTGGGAGATGTCTATTGAAGTTAGCATGCTAACCAGCTAGCCCCTGTTTTTTTTTTTGTTAGTACCTGTAATGGAGGGTGGAGATGTCTTCATATAAACCGGAAGGACTCTTAACTTCTCCTGACACGTCTGTTATTGTTTTTTAATCATCTGATTTTGTCTTATGTGTGCAAATAAAGCCAACAATGCCAAATAAACTAGTTTAATATTGAAACGTCATCTTAGAATTAGTGGAAACTGAGATATTTGAGATGTGCTTTCATGATAATCACTTGGATGTTGCAATAGATCCCTTGCTCATAATCATCTTTCCTTCATTGATTTTCCACTTAGACAATCCCGTGGCTTTCGTAGCATCTATTGACCAGTTCCGACTATATTGATCAAATTGTTTTTGTTGCCGACCACAAGGTGAAATAAAAAAAAAATGTTACAAATGTTCCTGCGTGGAAACAAAACAAAACAAACAACCAAACCAATTTAAAAAAAAAACGCTGCAAATATTCCAAATGTGTTGAGGAATAACACTGATTATTCAAACAGATTGACAAAAAAAAAAAAAATGCCGTTTCATCGCCTGGGTAAAAGAAGGTGCGTGTGGTTATATCTTAGCTGAATGGCTAATGTCCACAGATTGGGGTCAGCAGATGTCAGATGCGAGGAGAGAAGCCGGCGGCGTGCTGTTCAGTGCCGGCGAATGAGTTCCCAGAATCAATTTAGCTCCTGTCCGTCTTTAGTCAGAGCTGTGGAGGTCCGAGAGCTCATCTCCTGCCTATCATTGTTCCTCAAAGCCCAAACGATGCTGCCATGAGCTGTAAAGACGACGTGACCACTATTTGTGGACTGGCGACTAAGACTTTTGTACCCGCAAGAAAAAGAAATACAGTATATTCGCAGAGTTTTCATCAGAAATGGATGCTGGAGTCTCTTTTCTTACCGTTCGCCACCCAGTGGCACGCACGGCACAAGTCGCTTTCAGTCTGAAACGTGTCTCATTTATACGAACATGAATCCCAACGTGATAAAAAACAAAGCCACGAGGAACAAATCAGGAAGACGGGGGAACAGGAGCACAAGAGACGCATGGAACGAAAACAGACGGGCCGACAGAGAGTGGCGAAAACAACGCGGGCTCGAATGCTAACGGAGCTAACGAGGGGATGAGGTGCAGCTGGAGAGACGCTGGGAACAGGAAGCTGCCAAACGAGGCTGATGTGAGACGGCTGTGGTGGGAAATCAGGCCGAGGACGAGCACAGGAACACGGGAGGGAACAGAGCAGGAAGGATAAAGTGACGATAAGAGGATCAAATGCTAAATTAAATATGAAATAACCAACCAAAAACCTAAACCATGACAAAGCCAGGCCAGGAAAAGACTCTGTAAAGCTGGACTGGTACTCACCAGTGTTTTTAAAACAGCAGGGGCGACGAGAGTTCACTTTCATTTTGTCTACACTCTCGTTCCTCGGCTTGGCTTTTAAATGCAGAACACACCACGTCATTGACGTCTCCTGAAACGAGAAACAAGCGGCGCTATTAACCGCGGACAGATCCGTCGTCGGACTTGCAGGCGGTGTTGTTCTCAGAGGTGAAGCCACTGGAACACGAAGCGCTTTGTGCTGAATACACAAATTCAAAAGTTCCACTCGAGGGCAACTTTAGTCTCTAACCTCAATTACGCTGCGAGATTATCTCGTTTGTTTGTGTCAGTCTTGCGTGTCACAGGCTGATCTCTCATCTCCCTCTTTAATTGTACTTTTTGGGGCTTTTTTTTGTTGTTGTTGTTGTTGTTGCCTTTATTGATAGAAAGCTTCAGACAGTATCAACGTTTTCTTCGCAGAAAGTCAACTTCAGCACGTCTTCCTGTGTTTTGTTCAGCTATGTACACATAAAAATAGCTAGTTAAGATGGATCTCAAATGTTTCTAAGGGGACCAATCAACTCTAACGTTTCTAGTCTCCTGTTCATCTGTTGTCTCCCATGTGAGAGTTTGACCTGACGTCCAGCTCCCTGTCTGACGTCTGTCGGCCAACTCCTGGATCCGATCCAGTCAATTACAGACAAACCGAGGCCATCGCTCGTTATCCCGAGCTCGCAAGCTTTCAGCGAGGAAGATGTGGACCCAAAAAGCAGGTCATCCTCTAATTGTTTTTGGGCTGTTTGTTTTTTTTTTGTGAACTGTGACTTAGAGGGCAGACAACACCAGAGACAAACAGGACTTCCAAGTCTGCCTGTGCTCCTGCCAAGGCTGACCAAACACGGTCCGGCAACCAAGCCTGACGAGGGCACTAATGAGTGTACTTGAAAGGGTCAACCTCTTTGCGCAAATGCATGAGCCAGACACAAAGAACACACTGACTCGTAAGTTCAATTAGGAGCAGAGCGCTAGAGCATTTTTTTTATTTTTTTTTAGGATCGCTGTAACCTTCAGGAGCTGAGACAAACACAATCCTCTACACAGAAACACTTTAAACAACTTCCCCTACACTTATTATACACCCCTAGTGTTCGTGTTTCAACCCAATCATGATGTGTGACGTGATGCAAACTATGATATGTCGAACAAAGGTCGGCAAAAATATACAAACACAGTTAAGAAAATAGGCCAATGCCTCAACTCGACTCCTGTGATTCGGTTCATGCAAACAATATGAAGATAAAACCACATCAGACAACAAAACAACTAGCTGAGAATCCAACAAAAGCTGTTTTCTCTAATTCCCAATAGCGCATTAGATCCATTTCAGCAAAATAATAATAATCATTTGTCAGAAAACTTCACTATTTGATACAAAAAGCCATTAAAATGCAACTGCAAGTCACCAAAGATGGCTGTCGACCTCTGACCTACTGATTGATTCCCCCACGTGACCCGTGAGCAGCTTCTATGCCCGCCCTGCGGCCTGAAACAGCCAACGAGCAGTCGGGAAAACCCGGCCTCTCTTCTTTCCTCTCTCTCCGCTGAGCCACTCAGACGTCAGCCTCCGTATAGAAAACGTGGACTCATTGTGTTCTCCAGCTAAGAGGGGCAGCTGCGGGTCATCTGCAGGCTTATTTATGCATTCAAACCATTCAGACGAGCAGACTGAATAAATCATCGTGTACAGACTTCCACAGAACACTGATGTAAGCACTTAGAGCTCCTGACAATGGGGATGAAATCTGACTGTACCCTTATCTTGAGAGCGTGACGTTAATCCCTGAGCAGGCCTGTCGGAAAGTAAACTCAAATCATCCGATTGCCTCATTAGGCATAACCAGCGCCAAAGAGCAGACCCGACCCTTCTCTTCTCGCCACATGGCTCTGGGTATAATTAAGTCAGTTTCTGTTGTTTAAACTCATTCACGCCGGGCGATGTTCACCTTTCGATGCGCCGCTCGTCCAAACTGATTCACACTCGACTCGCGGCCCTCAGCAATGCACCTGAGCGACGCGAGCGCGAAGTCGATTGGACGAACGTTTTTTGTTTTTTTTTCCCTCCCGAGAAAATCGAAGGGGGCGGACAGAGATTCCGTCCATTTTAGATGGATTTACAGAAAGAAAAGGGAGAGGAGAGGCTGAACAGAGACGGAGCGAATGTGACTCATCCTTGAACTGGGTCGAAATTGATTGTGTCAAACGGAGAGGAAAATGCGCTCTCCCTCAGGAGAGGTAAGAGGAGCACAGGACAGAGGAGAGGCAGGAGGGTCACGGAGAAAAGTAAAAGGGTTCTCACAGAACAAAACAAAAGCACACAAAGGTGGTCGCCAGTGTACTAATTCAAACACGTACGCACACACACACACACACACTCACACTGCGCTGTGGACCAGCGTAGCACAGGTGTGTATGCATCAGCACTGAGGTGACGCTTCAACCCTCGTGAGGTAAAAAAAAAAAAAACATGGCTGCCTAACTTTTAAAACAAATCTTTTTTTCTCCTTCAGTTCCTTTTTCTCTCTTCTCGAGATGATTTCTGTTGTCGAGCTCCAGTATTTCACCGCTTGTTTTGGCGGCTGACGTGCAGTTGTTTTCCTCAAGGGCACCGTTGAACAGCCGCCTCATTGAATGGAATGTTTATAGTCGGGGACGGACGAAGAAGTTTGGACCATTTAGTTTATACACAGACAGATTGATGATGACACAAATGCAAACATATAATAAAAGAGTATTAAAAAAGAATAAAAAAGGAATTTAGCAGTGTGAACACACAACAAAGAAGTGACAGGCTGGCCGTCAAAACTACTTCCTGTCACACTCCAGCGCCTGCAGGCTCAGGTAGTTCAAGTGTCCGAGGGATCAACAGCGCATGTATATTTGATTGTGTGCTACAATAAATAAGGATATTAGCAGTAAAGAAGTAAAGAACCGCAGATCTTCTCATCCATATTCACACCGTTCTCCACTTCTCAGAGCCGTTATTCCTCAACTGTCCTCTAGCTGCCACCGCTGAGCTCCTCCTGGCAAACTACCCGCCTGCCCGGCTGCTTCCTGTTCGTCGCTAGTGTCAGCCACGACGTCAAAACCACTGGCAGGTGACGTGAATAACATTGATCATCTCGTTACAGTGTTTCTGCCGAGAACCCAAACACCGTTCTGGATAAAAATTACACCCCAGCAGGACGATGCAGCCCGACACGCCACCACAACAGCTGCCGAGGAACACAACAAAGAGCCCCAAGGTGTCGACCGGGCCTCCTAAATTCCCCGGATCCCGAGCAGATCGAGCGCCTGTGGTCCGATCCACGGAGGCCCCACACCCCGACATGCAGCACCCACAGGATCCGCAACGAAGAGGCCTTATCACCGTGCCGCGACAGGTCAGAGCTCGCTTTGGCCGCACACGGGGGGAACCTGCACAACGTTCTCAGAAGAAAGCTAGAAAGGTGGCAGGGGTCCGCCACATATAAACAAATCAAACGGTGCGAAATGTTGGTATGTGTGCAAGGCGAGCTGTTCAAGAACCGATTACTATTATTTCTGATTTCCCACTCGCGTCACTCAAGGCGAAGCAAACCAGCAGGGACACAAAACTATTTATGGAAACCCTTTAGGTGTCGCAGGGGTCACACCCGACGACCTCTCACTTATCGTCTCTGGACGCTGCTCCCCTGATGAAATGAACCCAGAGTGCATTGGTCGAGTTGAGAGAAATAACTTTGGGCCTGGCGTTATTGATTGGCAGAGCGAGCAGCTGTGTGCCAGGCTCCGTTCTCTCCTCCGGGAGGAAGAGGGAGAGCGACATCGTCTTCCCGCCGCACATCCCCCCCCCCGGGTAGCTCTCGGGCTTTGTCCGCTGTTATCCAGTTATCGGCTGCTCCTCTTTGTTTGCTTATTCGCATGAGGATTCTCATCTCATTCTGGATAATTCATGTACAGCTCGAACCGCGCGGGCAAGGCGGGGAGGCCGGGATAGCCTCTGGGTGTCTGCTGTCACTCGTTTCCAGGAGGGGAAAATCCACAGGGCGTTCGTAAAGTGTGTGTTACAGGAGGAATATTGAAAATAGGAAATCAGCTGATGAGACGCGGCAGAAGAAATCGATGTAAGGCTGCTGTAAAAATGACTTAAATCAACACGGCATTGTATTTTGTGTGCATGCCGTAGCGAATTAACGGCTCCCGGATGAATAATTCATACCCAGAAATACACAGGGAGAATATATACGACAGCAAATTGTTAACAAACAAATCTTCCAGGCAAAAATCACACAGCACGGCCAATTATCTCCAGGTGTTTCTGACCACAGTAGAAGAACGGTTCCCTGACAACAGTTTTACCTCGAACAGTCGGCGACAGCAGCCGGGGACTGAGCTGTCACAGCCCGAGTTCTGCCCTCGTGTGTCAGGTTTTTGCTTTTAATTTCCTCCCTTTGTGTGAGTTTCCTCGAGTCTGTTCCCGCGTCTCCTATTGTCTTTTCCCGGGCTTTTGCGTCCTCGTGTTTTCCTGGTTTTGTCGCTCGGATTTCCCTGGTTTTGATATTTTTGCCTGCTGTCTGCCTCGTGCGTCCGCCACATTTTTGGGATTTTCGGTTTCGCAGACGATCGGCTATGATTTTGTTCTTTGCACGTCCGCTTGCGTTTGGGTCCGTTCTGCGTAACATGGCATGAGCAAATATCGAGAAAACGACACAGGCGCTGCAGCTTCAGTGTGGAAAAAACAAAAAGCTTTGGGACACTTTTCTAGCGGCTCCATGTGCAGGGGACACAAATCAAGCAAGGGGTCTGTTTTCCCGTGTTAAAAAAAAAGACATATTTACTACAGTCTCGGGCCTACGAGATTTAAAGGTCCAGTTCCTCCAGTTATTCACATTTAACACGCACAAACAAGATATAAGCCACCTGAAAATGCAGATGAACCCACCCCGCCATGCACCGACCCAGCCTTAATGTTCAATTAGGTAAAATCAAGTCGAGATCTTCTCATTAAAAGTTTGATATTTGATTAAAAAAAAAAAACTGTCCGACTGCTTTTGAGGCAGCGAGCATCGATGAGGCGAACACAGAGTCCAGGCGAAAATGGTTAAGTGCCACATCTTGACCCGGGATGTTGTGGCGGAGACAGGTCTCTGTGAAGATGTAGACAGTAAACAGTCACTACTATCCGCCTGTGTCATTTCCTGTGACTGGACATTAGCCGGGAGCAACCTTCCGAGCTGGAATAGCGTGACTCTTATCTCGACTCTCTTCCTCGCCTCCCTAGGAAGGTCTGCGCGGTCGTCTCAAAGTTAGCTGCTCTTAAACCAAAACCCACGCTTCCTTTTCCTCTGCCGATGGCTGTGTTCTGTGTTTGTAGGTAGCACATGTTTCCACAATGTAGTTCGAAGGTGCCACCAGCACCTACATCTGCGTGTGCATTGATTACTGGAACAATTACCTGAAATGAAAATATACGCAGCTGCTCTGCGTTCCGGCGTCTAGATGTACTTCTGTAAAGATGTGCGGGGACTTCTACTCTTTCTGATGAATTCATCAGTGCTGAAAGAACACGCTACAAAAAAGACTGAAAGGTTGTTGACAACCGAGCAGCTTGATGAACAATAAAGAGTATTCATCAAAAAAGTGCTCCGGTTGCCGATATTGACGGATATCCGGCTGTTGATCGCTGGACTCTCAACCTCGACACGCGGATCTGCGACTCCTGCTTGTTCTGCAAGGTCACATGAAGAGCGAGGATGTATGGGGCGGCAATACAATACGAGACAATGTGAGCGTCTTTCACTTAGCCTCGCGTGCACGTCCGTGGAAGAAACAACGCTTCCTCTCACAAACCCTCCACAGGAAGAACCGAAAAGCGAAGCCGCAACCGGAGGCCAGCGACCTCGTGCGAAATCACTTGCCCACCACAAAAGAGGCCTGGGTTTAATCCACAGCGGGTGTCCTTGGTGATACACAGAGCATGGTTGGGTGCATTTTTCTGATCATTGTTTTCTCAAAAATATATCCATTTCCGTCCTAGCGAAGGAAGGAATGACCTTGTCGTAAAACTCCTCGTGAGTCACCTTTGACGGCCCTCAGGGGAACAAAAGTCACATTCGCGTATGACGAAATGAAAACTCAAAAACTGAACAGGGTGCACTGGGGGAAAAAAAAAGAAGGGACTCAAAGGTATTCCCCCCTGCTCATTATTAATTTAAGGGCCTGAGGCAAAAAAGAAAAGAAAAGCCCAAAGCCATTATTAGTCCCTGGCCCTGATCTTAACCCCTACTAAAATTTAATTGGCTGTGAGATGAAGGGTCTGCAGATTCTGCAAAGACGAGCTGAAGTGATGTGAAGTTTCGTATCCTTCACGTCGCGCCGTGCGGGATTGAGCGTAGAGATAATGAGCAGAGGAAAAACACAGTGGAAAGTATAAGACAACTGATTTCTGGCTGTATTTAAAAAAAAAAAACGTCTCGACTGTCGTGCTCATACTACGCCATCAGTCTCAGGAGCCCTAATTTATATGTGTCATACTTAGTTGCAACTTCTGCAAGACAAGAAACACCTGCTCATCAAATCTGACGGCACC
>OMLP01031677.1:54308-94946 GCA_900302685.1 Spondyliosoma cantharus | reverse complement strand
ACATCGTCTCTGTCTCCAGTCTGCACATGTTTCCAGACTTTTTACTGTGACAACCAAGCTCCATCGTAATATTTTTAACATTAAACTCGCTTCAAACGCCATTGCATAGCGGACCGAAGTGGAGCTAACTAGTTAGCCAGTTTCCAGCTGACTTCACCATACTCGTAGGCAACTGTAAATACTATCAAACCGCGGCGACACTTACCTGTGGCTCGGGTGCAGTTGCTGGGTCCAGTATGGTTGGTACTGATCCTTTTACGAGGGTCAGTGTCGAGGCAAAGCCAGCTTTGTACTGACCCTCGTTACCGAAGCAGTCCAATGTGAAGTGTTTAGCACACACACACAAACTTACAGGAACCGTAGCAGCACGTTGTCGTTAAAAATGAAACGCAACCACTGTCTCTTCTGTTCTTCTCTAGCTGGGACAGAATATAGGCTGATGCTGATTTTTACAACCAACAACAGAGCAATTTGTGTGTCTAACTCTGAGCGACGACATTGCTAAACACTGCTATCTCACTGCTGGACACACCAAACTTCACCTCCGGGATGAACGCCCCCCTCTCGGATGTCTCCTATCACCGTGCAGAGGAGGTCGACCTATGAAAATGACTCCTTTGGTTACGTAACAACAGGAGCTGAATCTGAACAGCCTGTAGCGCCGTTTTACCAGTGGGTGGGCTGCAGAGACCATGCAGGAAACACTTGTTTTCCTCATTCTGGGAGTTGGCAGGCTCAGGGAGGACCAGTTTAAACTTGTAGAGACCAGAGAAAACGTGTTTTTCATAATATGGGACCTTTAAGTTTAGAGGCTAGTTTGGCACGCAAGAATCGATTTAGGACAGCTGCTCTGTTGTTGTTGAGGTGTGGGCTCAGGCGTGTGTGGGTTAGGGTTATCAATCAGAGCAGACTGTGTATTTGGGAGGAGAGGTCTTAAAGACACAGAGCATTTCAGACAGAGGAGGAATACAGTGCTGCAGCACTAGAAAGTATGAGAAAACTGACATGTTTTTGAGCATTAAATTATGTAAAACTTTTCTATTAGTAACCTAAAATTAGAAACATGAAAATTAGCATAATATGTCTCCTTTAATTCTATATGTCATATTCAAAATGGCCCCATCCATAAAGAGACCAAAATCAATGATGAATTGATCCTTCTAGCAAAGATTGTCTGTGTTGATGTAAAAGACTCAAAAGTGCACAAATTGTTTATGAGTCCACGGCTGAAAATAGTCCCCAACAAATTCCCTGTTTAATCCTGTGTGAGTGATGTTTGCTAAAGACTGCAGTGTCCAGCTGATTTCGGAAGTTCTGTAGCCTTTTGCTAAAAATGAAACACTTTTAAACATTTACTTCTTCTGTCTGACTCGGGGCTGAGTGCCACAGACAGGGTTGGGAAGTCTGAGTAACACATTGTTAGTTTTGGTCTCTTTATGGAATTCGTTGACAGTAAGAAAAAAATATAGAACATGGACAGCATCCATGATTTGATTAACATTGTTTATGCCCCTTGTGGCTTCATGTTAACTGGCTAATAGCTCACCATGTGTGATCATGGCCTAAAGCCTTCTGGTAGGACATTAAAGTATCACAACAATGCAATGTGAATATATGAGATCATGTAACTGCATGAGTCTGACATGGGCATGCAGCCATATGGAAGAGTGTGCTGCTGAAATTCATTAGATAGAAATACTTACCAAACTTAAGTACAGTTGAGGTGATGACACTCACACCATTAATGTCTGTTAAAGAGGGGGTCAGGGCACCTGCAGTGTGGGAGATCCATTAGGAACTAGAATAAAGACAGAAAGAGGAGCGAGGGACCAGGGGCGTGAAATCAGGAGACAGACATAGACTAAACATCTTGAGATAACAAGCTCAGAGCGAGCAACGGAGGTTCTGCACAACTGAAGGCTTTCTGCTTCAGACTCGTGCTGGCCAGACCATCAAACAGCTTTCTGATTGTTGTACTGGGGGTTTAACATCCTAAAAGTTTTTTTATCAGATGTCTGCTTTCCACAACAATCCTTCACACATGTTAAAGAGTGAAAATAAACAGAATTGAACATAGAGAAGAAGTTTTTTGGCAAATCAAGCACAGCTGCATAACTGTGCTGTACCGTACCTGTAAATTGAGCAGGGAAGAACATCTGGACAATAATTGGAGTAGGGTTAAAGGGTAACTCCACAAATTTTACACATTAACGTGTGTTTCAGTTCTTGGGGCATACTTCTGCCTATGTGAAAAAGGAGTATAAGGCCTTTTGTGGCTCCAGAGGAAGCTGCATGTAATCTGATAAATTGCCTCCACTGATGTCACTCAGTGGCTAAGTTGCATGGTGGGTAATGAAGGCGCCAGGTTTTGAAAGAGCCGATATTTCTGGCTCTGATATGTTGATTTGATCATTTGTTTTTAAAGCTCTCCATAATCATTCCAATGTGTTGTGTGCATCACAATGTCTTCATTGCTTGTTTTTTATTTACTTTTATGTTATTTAAAGACTAAACAGTTCCATATGTAAGAACTTTTATTGAAACATTAAAAAAATATATATTTCCACAAAATGCAAAGTAGTAACAGTTTTAATGTTATATAGATATAAATTATAGATATTTACTAACCAGCCAGCCCCAGTTTGTCCTGGTCCAATGCTCTTGAGTAAGCACCAACACTTCCCGAGTGCTCCAAGCTCACCGTTTGGTCCACTGGGTGCACAGCTAACTGTGCTAACTAACTACGGGAAGCAGAAACTACCAGTTACTGTGGTGATATGCTGTCTGCTATTTGAATATGAATTCGACAGGTGGCCAGTTCTTACATATTGTACCTAAGAGATTTGCTCCCCAAGTTCATCATGGTTGGATGAATCCAACAGCATGTACAGTAAATGTTACATGTCAGACAGACGATTTAGTAATTTATAAACACACAACTTCTAGGAGACAAGACAGGGTAAATGAAAATATAAGTAAAAGGGTCAAGTGAAAGGGATGTACAGAATATCATATATATTTAGAAACAATAGTTTAAAGTAATGCTACTTTTATATTTCAAAGGCAAACTTAAAAGAGCGTAAACTAACCAGTTATTCCAGCTCTTTCATTCTCATGTAAAAAGTGCTCATAGGAACTATACAATTCTCAGTTCAGATCTGTGATGTGGTAAACTCAATGACTGGAATGGACTCTAATAAAACTTTTACTAGCACACATTTACTAGCAAGAGCTGCTCCTGTGGGAGGAATTCTTTAAAACTACAGAGGTGAAGGAATGGTTAAGCAACTGTAGTCTGGCATGTACTGACAATTTACAGTAGGTCTGACCTTCGCCCTGCACGCTCTCTGTGGATACAGGAAACCCTGTAAGGAGCCACAGAGAGAGGAAGTTCCACATTCCACATCAGAGGGATGCCAAAGTCTGGCAAAATGGCAGGGTCCGCAGACTACTTTTTCTCTTCCGCCTCTCTGTCTCACTCTTCCTCTGCGTCGGTTGCAGGGATGGGTTTCAGTCATTCAGTGACAAAGTGATAATGACAGTGCCAAGAGAGTGAATATCTTTCATTAACGGTGAAACTTTGGCATTATTTGTGTGCTAAAGATTAACATGTCTCTCACACATTTTAAACCATTTGTAACAGTAAGATAAGATGTTACTTTCAGAGCCAGGCAGTATGAATTTTCCTTTGTATTAGTCTGTCACTTGTTGTCTTTGACTTATTGCATGCAAATTAAAACTGTAAATTTTCCAAGGCCTCAGAGTCTCACACATAATTTGATCCGACAGCTTTTTTGTCCTCATATGCATTCCCCAACTGATGGACTTGTTTGTGAATACAATGAAAAGCAAGATGGATTCTCACAGATGTTTCCATCTCTCTGTCTCTCCTGCTGTACGTCCGTCTCCTCACTTTCCAAATCTTTCCCCCGAGGAGAGTCATTGTGATGAGCACGTCGCTGAATGGGGCAAACTGATCCTTCGCAGCTGTTGGGATTGGCTGAGACGTGACACAGCTGTGGTCATTAGCTGATGGTTGTTAATGGGTAAATGGTGGCTGTAGACGTGTCACCAGCTTGGTGAGGCTGCTCGACGTGCTAATAGGAATGTTTTAGTTGAGCAGCTTTGTCATTCTGTCCAAAATCTTTACCTCAATATTTCTACAGGCAAAGATGCGTAATAAAAACTCTAAAATTCTACTACTCATTACCAAATAGTAGACAGGCAAAGTTAGCCACTTGTCGGTGAATTTCTTGAAGGATTTAGCTACTAATGAACTAGATATTCCTCTCATGAGCTGGTGGAGACCAAAGAAGGAGCTTAAAGTAGAGTGGATATAGGGCTCATTGTACATACATCATCGAAACAGATACTTGACTGTAAATAAATGCTAATGCTTTGTGTCTGTTGGATGTGTTAATAGGCAATTAGGTGCTAACACTGCCATACTTAAAATGTACAGTACGTTATTTTTGCCAGTAGGTGTCTCTCCATGAGATTTTCTTTTAGTTTTCTTTAGTAAGAACAAGAGATGAGATTTTTACTGTCAATTTAAAATATGTTAACAGTAGTATGCTAGCTAATGTTTGCTGTTGCCTGGCAACACTGTCAGCTGCTTTAGGATGTCACTCTCGTTTTGCTATTGTGAAAGTACTGTAATAATATTTTAGATTTTAATTCTAAGATATCAAACAAGTTTTTTAAGTTACTTCATGAATGAATACTTGAATATTCATGCTTCATTTTCTCGAATCATCACTGTGATGGAGAAAGTGAGATGTTGAATGTCGATATAAATCCGTAAAGAGACGAGACACAGACGGAGACAGCGTGAGAGAGAGAGAGAGAGAGAGAGAGAGAGAGAGAGAGAGAGAGTAAAAGAATGGAACCAATTGTTTGGTAGGGATTAGATATATTCATTTCATGGGTTTTCTGCTTTGGGGAGGGGGGGACAGAGATTTGGCAAGCTGACTCTTCAGCATTACCACCCACTCCCCTAGCAACAGGCGCAACACAGGCATGCAGAAAAATCTCAAACTGTAGATTTCCAGAGGTCCTCATTGTTCTTCTGCATCATTAGTGGATTGTACTCCTGATATTGGTAATAAAAAGCACAAGAACAAGAACCCCGATATGGAGCAGAGAATATATTAGGCACATAAAACATTTGAAGTCGTTCACAATCAGAGCTGGCATTTATACGAAGAAGGTAAAGTGTGCTCAAATGAAATAAGAACCCATGGTCCTGTAAGGTGGGTGGTGCAGTAAAACACAGCAGTTTGTGGTCTCGAAGGCATGAAAAACCAGGGCAGCGTGAGGAACTGAGCACAAGGCTCCCTGCGTCCTCACCAGAAAACATGTTTAGCGGATCAATGCTGTCTTTTGTGCTGCGAGTCTTTCCGTCGTCAATTCTGAGAAATGAGGAGTGGCAGCGGGTTTTATAGAGAAAAAGACACTGCGGCTTAAAGAACACCAGCCTCCATCTGTGTGAGCTCACTGTCTCTCCTCGTCCTATACAGTGGTGATGGAGAGATAAAGAAAACATGAAAACAGGCAGTGGACATGGCAGGGAAACCATGACAGACACTCTTCAGATGGAGCGATGCTGTCCTTTCCACCATGGGAAAAGCCTTCACAGCTGATGTAGAGCAGGAAATGACACACGTCCCAGGAAGCCGAGCACAATGATGGTCCACTGATCTTTTTTTAATATAGACGCTCTCTGTTTTTGTGGGAACAAGATCGTCTGTGTGTTTGGATGTGTCTATAAATGGCAAAGATTTCCTTGTTCCATGAAAACAAGTCCATACCTACAGTCTTTATCCCAGTACCCATGACTATCATGTACCTTCCTGTCTGCTCAGGGACAGGATAGCAGCACAGAGAGGAATGCAGTAGATTTGAAACAGATCAAAGAGTCCTCAGAGTGTGTTTTTCACTAAAGGGTGGAAGCCCTGTGATTGGGGTTTCCACGTTCTGGCTTTGTTCGCAGGATCTTGACCTTGAGACATTGAGGACATTTTGCAACCCCTTGTATGACATTCATGGTGAAGTAATTCTTTCTTTGTCTCCGTCTCTGCAGGCATTCGGGCCTTGCATTGTGTGCATAGAATGGTAATTCTTTAACTTAAATCAGGTTGAACTCCTCTGATTAGAGCTGCATCCCCATCTGCGATCGGTAACTTTGCGCAAACATGATTAATCTCCCCTGATGGAAGCTAATTGTCGAGATAGATTGTCGAGATAAAATAAGTCAGTGAACTGATTTACAGACACTGACAGCAGGCCTGCTTGTAGCTTCCCGTATCAGCAGAAGGCATAATGTGTAATGGCAGCTTTCATTCTATAAGCCCCTCAAACCAGCCCTGCAATCAGGAGCCTCATCCATTCCTGTAGTCCCTCTCCCTTGACCCTGACCCTGACCCTGACCAGGCCTGGGAAGAGCTACCAACTGTGGAGCAGTGTGTCAAGGGAAGTCAGGGGAGGAAAGCAAAAACCTGCTGCTATCACTAAAACTCTTGGACGGGAGGATTTTTGGAAAGAGGAATTCAGTGGGGATCACAGGCTGGCTTTGTCTTGTGTGAAAATTAATGCAGGGGAGCGGTAGGGGAGAAGCTTAGACAAACAGACAGTGACCAGCTGTTTGTGTGTGTGAATACATGATGCACCAGGCAAACATGGGTAAGACATCAGCACACCCAACTCATCATTACAAATATTACTTCCCATGACCTCTTTAAAGCATTAGCTTTCGTTAGCTAACGTAATCTCAAGTTGGCTGGCTGATCTCTGTTGTAGATACTAAGGGTAGACCTGCGTGATTGAGTAGTAAACAATATTACATTACGTTCAAGTCTTTTCAGGGGACTGATTATTTTCCATTTATTAGACAGAACCGATGTAATTTCAGGGTAACGAAGATGACACGAACTCTTGACACGCTTTGTATTTTGAGAACAAATTGCCCCACAATATAGATTTATTATGATTATATGTTTTATTTTGTTAGGAACCATTGTATAATCGCGATATTACACTCAAAAGAAACTTAACCGTCATCATTGGCACAAGCACGCGCTCTCAGTTGCAGTTTACAGATCCAGGAATGCCATTATCATTCATATGAAGTTCTGACCATGTGTTGGCTCAATTTTGGTCTGGCTCTTTAGCTGCTAAATGCTGCACCAGAAAGTTAGTAACCGTGGCTCACTGCTGTGTGGTGCTTGGTGGTGGAAGGTTTCTCAGGTCTTTTTTTTACTTTTCTGAACAATGCTGCCGGCTGAATCTTGAAACAAAATCAATGTAAGTATTGAAGTTTGATCAAAACAGTTAGCATAGTAAAACCAAAACATGAGCTGAAAGATCCTTCAACGATCCACAGAGTTGAGAAGCTCCGCAGTGACATTGCTATATTATGCACAATCTTTACATCTATTGTTATTGGAACCACAATTATTGAAGCAGCTTTAAATGTGAGGTATATAATTTCTGCCACTAGGGTTCTCAATCAAAACAAAACAGAAGATACAAGTAGCGTGGGATCGTGGGAGAAGCAAACAAGAAGGCAGACTCATTCAGCACAGCTCAGACATAAAACAAACCCTTAATAACAAAATGAACACCACATGATCACATCATATTTCTCCAATGACGTCTTCGTCTGCCTCCACAATCAAAAGAAATTCTTTTCCCGTCTCTTTCTTTTCCATTACATTACTGTCAAAGCCAAGTTTGACCCGCCGTCCTGCACCCAGCTGTGGTCGGGCTTAAGAAGCCTATAAAAGGCTCACTCTCACATTTTAAGATGATGGCTGCTGTTTAGGAACAAGAGGACTATTGTTGTTGCTGACAAAGGAGCATCTCTTTTTAAAAGATGCACACACACTAATACACACACATCTGCGCAAACCTAAAGGGACACACACACAAATGGACATATTATTACTAAAGATGAAGTGATTATAAAGTACCTCAGTCTTTGAAAAGATTATTAACCATTGACTAAAATCCTCCCCTGCACAGCAATTGACCAAAATAGCTTATAGCTTGGCAGTCGTAAAAAAAAATCCAGTTTTGAATACATGAATGTTTATGTGTGCATGGTACTGTCGTTATTGGTACTGACATCGTGTTTTAAAACTTAACTTAATTTTGAATATGTCCTTCAGTTGGGTTCTTGAAGCTACACTGCAGCATCCAGTTAAATAGTGCCGGCGTCACCATGTGTCTTATTGTCAAGCTTGTCCAACTTAGCAACAGTAACTAAGGGGGGTGGGACTTGGTGGATTGGTCAATTGTGACTATGGTGATTGGTTTAAAGAAATACAAAGAAGCCAAAGCCTTTATTCCCTCTATAGCAGAATAATGATGGGTGCAGCTAGACACAACACTGTAACTGATCTCGGTGATGTCATCATCACCTTCTATCCATCAATTCTACAGCGAGAAAGAAATTAGGCTTAGGCTACCAGTCACAGTACAAACCACTACACCCCAGTACAGTCATTCAGTACTACAGTATTTATGCAACTTAGTTTGAAGCAGTATACACTAGCCTTGTGTTACTATCTGTAGCCACATGGCGTGAACGAACCAAGGACAAACTTTGAACAAACTGTGATGAGAAGAATAAGCCTGAGGTATTCAGTTTCATGTTGTGGCTGTTGTGGATTGCCTCATGGGACTCTGAATTACACATACAGTAATTGATCACTGAGGAATATGGCCACTTTTATGTCCGATCACATGCCTCCCCCCATTTCTCAATACTGTTTCCTGTTGGACCCTTCCTGTTACCAATTCAGTCTTTTTTCCGTCTCGTTGAAAAACACATACAGACACACACCATGTATTCCACATCAATCAACCCTGTCTTCTCAGGAACGTCTGGTAAATAAGGTGTTAACACTGTACCTCCTCTGGGATGTATGTATTTGATTTGCAGACAGCAGTCAGGAAATGTTCTGGTCCACAAAGAGGGTTGTAGGAAAAATGTGACCAGAGTTTTGGGTCACCACAGCAACGCCATGTGTTCCCCATCAGGCCTTGTTGTGAAACCTACATCGGGGGCCGGCTGCAGAGGAAACAATTAGATCTCCTCTAAGTCCCCTCATATTTATTCCACTTTTCTGAGAAAGACATGTTTTCAGTACAGACTTTCCTCTCATGAGCAGGGATTGGGCCACACCGTGGAAGAGCATAACTTAATTTTGAAAAAGTTGTGTAATATGTGAAGATCAAGATAAAAGACTGCCCTCTACATCTTGCTGGAATTGGGGATATCAGCTTGTTACCCACATGTATACCCAGTAATACCCATAAGTTCAGTGTCACCTAAGACACACTTTATTCAGTCAGTGAACCCCGAACATGCATGGACTGCCCTGATTTGCTCCCTTGCAAACTATCCGGGAATGTCTGTAGCAGCTGGTATCGCAGTGGGTGTTGCATCCTTTTGTGGGAAATTGAAAAACTTTTCCAGGCTGGCAAAATTGGCCTGTGGGCCGGTCCAGCTGGATGGGCCGGTGGGTGCAGATAGAGACCTTGAGGATTACATGGGTATCCCGAAAACTATTGTTAATGGCCGCAGTCCATACTAGTGAGGGCCAAGATCACAGCTGGGTATTCGACTATAAACCTCATTTGCCCTACTTGTTTTTTCTCATGGCTGTGTGGTGTTGGGTTTTTTAAACCCACTTCAATAAATCACTTTTTAATGATGTTTTAGAAAATGCTATACACATAATAGCTTTGCTAGTTGTGTGAGTTGACGGATAGAAATGTCGGTCAGTTGGATCATCGCTGAAATACAATATACAGTACAATAAATATCTCAACAACTATTGAATGGATTGGCATGAAATTTGGTACAGGTGTCCTTCATTCCAAGATGATATATCCTAATGACTTTAGGGGATCCATAGACGTTTTCTCTTGCACCATCATGTGTTGGTAATTTATTTATTTATTTATTTAATTTATTTTTAGTGGGTGAAGTGTCTCAACAGCTATGAAAGGGTTTGCCATGAAATATGGTACAGACATTCATGTCCTCCTCAGAATGAGGATGTAATTGTAATTGTATGTAATTATTTTGGTGATCTCTTGAATAAGCATCTCCATTTCTTGATGGAGACAGTTGTTGAGACAGTGGATGGTTTGTGTGGTATGTCAGCGAAGCAGCAACCTTACATTTAATGTAATCATTATGGCAAGCTTACGATTGCACATTCCCAGGAAGTCTGCTCGTGCTGAGGGCTGTCCAAACAAAATGTGATTACGTTTCGTCTAGGGTGACCTTACAGTGGACAAATTTCGCCCCTTAAACATCCTGGGTCGGCCACTGGCAAAACAGACATGATGCTGTAGTTTTTCCAATTGCCAACTAAAAGAAAACAAAAAGAGCTATAATGAACGTTTACAAAAATTACTTCATTATAACATTGAATTATGCAGACCAGGATATTTATTCAATCACATTATAATACATAAATATGTACAAGTACATTTTATAGTAGTAGAAATGTGTTTTATTGTCTTTAGGTCTGTCTATCAGCGTACATACCACTGACGTCCTTAAGGTCTCAGTCCACAAATCCAGAGGGTAGCCATTTGGATCAGCCTTTTTTTTTCAATGCTAATTGGCCAACGTTAGCTTACTAAAACACTAAACTAAGATAGTCATTGGTAAACATCTACCAGCTAAATGTCAGCATGTTAGCATGTTAGTGCTAGCATTCAGCATAAAAGCCAGATCATTCAATCAATCAATATCCTTTATTTAACCAGGTAAAAACTCATTGAGATTTAAGACCTCTTTTCCAAGAGTGACCTGGCCAAGACGGCAACACAAAAGTGGAATGGTTACAAACACACAAATCACAGAGATCACAGAGCCAGACCATTTTTGTATAAGTTCTGTTTCAATTAATCAAGTAATAGTTGGCATTGTTTTAATTTATTTTATTTTATGCCGACAGACCCAATCAACAAATCATTCTAGCACATTGATTATTATTTCTATTGTTACCGCTACACGTGATAATGTTGTTTTTACTGTACAATTATTATATCAGTGAAACCTACTTTGGATCAGAATAACAAATCCTAATGAAAAATACAAAGCAAAAGAAATATAAACTAACCTTCTCGCACTTCGTCACAGCTCATGAGGCCTCTCAGACTGTTAAACTCCATATATAATTCAATATACATACCTTCGTGCCCGTGGGTGTGATGTACAATGTCAGAGAACAGCTTCACTGAGAAAATTGAGCTGTCCTTGGTGGACTTTTCTAAACAGCAGGCCACTGCACGCTGGGCGATCGACTGTATGGAAGCTGTAATGGCATTATAATCACAGTGATAAACGTAACGGTGGGACTATAGAGGCAACACACCCATGATGGACTTCATTATAGACACACGAAACAGGCACACAGGTGGTTGGTCTCTGAGGTGAGG
The DNA here is from genome assembly GCA_900302685.1 of Spondyliosoma cantharus. NCBI lineage: Eukaryota > Metazoa > Chordata > Actinopteri > Spariformes > Sparidae > Spondyliosoma > Spondyliosoma cantharus. Next base: position 83,483 of record OMLP01031677.1, on the reverse strand, counting down.
GCGACACCTCATTTGAGACTCTGCGCCATATTCGCTTTCTCACACACACATATACACACAGGCTGCAGCTGTGTCCTGTTTAGACACACATGTGCTCAGACCACAGACTTGAGATGTCTCATTCCTCTAACGTGAGGCAATAGCACAGGTGTCGGGCCCCAGAGACCCCTGGGATAGCTGGAGGGTCCAAGCTGTTCTGTTCTCAGCCTGGGATCCCCCCCTCATGTCTTGATACTCAACACACACCCTCGACACACACACACACACACACACACACACAGAGACTCTCACAGACACTTCAGTCTAACCACTGGTCATTAGCAGGCCTTTCTCTCTGGTCTGGATGCTGTCAGATCTCTGGCAGAAGCTTGTGCACGTGCGAAGTGGAAATGACCCACGTGAATTCAGAAATTAGCTCAGAGTCTAAACACATTAATTCTAATATAAACTGGTCTCAGAGCAGCCAAACCACTCTAAACAACGAGCAGCAGAGAAACAAAGCAAGTGACACGCAAATGATGGATGTTTGTCTGAATGTCATCAGTTTTCATCCCTCTACTTCATCTCTCTCTCTCTCTCGTTTGCACATGAGAAATTTTATGGGGATGAGTCAGAGGAACTTGTTTGCGACAGAGGAGATCTTGAAGGTTCAGGTCTGGCTGGAGCATTTTAACTTTCTCACGGTCATTTCTTCAGTAGATGCCATTTTTCATATGCTGCTCTTTCACCTGCTGCCTATATGGCCTGCTTCCTTTTCCTGTAACTCCCAGCATCTCATTTTATATCCACCCTGATCCACAATAGTCGTCTAGAAGTAGGACACTTTCCTCCAGCCAGGGATTTAAAAAAAACTGACCTCCCTGACTTCAGGCAGGAGATCTAAACACACTCTAATAGATATCTAAACATCATCTCTACAGATGTTTATTTACTCTGCCTGAGTCCTCCTCAGGGCATCCAGTTGAGGACCCTCTTTTCCTCTGAGCAGAGCCCCTCATGCGTCTCCCCTAACCCCTGATCTCCCCCTCCAGGGGAGCTGAGCCCCGTTTCCCCTCTGGGCATCATGTAGAGGGATGTGGATCTTCAGGAAATGAGTCAAGAAAAATGTATCCAAGAAAAACATATGAGCTGGGTCGTAGAGCAGTGGGACCGAATCCACCAAAGTGTCTGAGCCCGATTGTGGGAGTCTGAGGGAAAGGGCAGACATTTTAGTGCTCACGTGCTGGCCTCTGTTCTCTTTTTTTACTTTCCTCTCTTCTTCCTTTATACGACTTTCTTTCCTTAAAGCAAAACTCTCGCTAAAATGCAACCTAGGCTTTATTTGTGAATGTATATGAGTCAAACCTTCGGGTAAAAGCATAATTACGACGAAAGAGGCACTTTTAAGATTTAAGTATTGATCCCGAGCGCGATCATCAGGAAGGAGAGTAATGGTGGACCGCTCCTCAAGCTTAGTTCCATATAATCGCACTCGGGGATCGTGTTTTTTACTGTCATGAAGGCCGCACACTAGACTTGCAGCAGCTAAGGTGAGTAGATCAAAAACTCTCTTTTTAGCAACCTCTGTGTTCACAAACAATGTTCTCAATGCTCGTGTTCATGTGTAGAGACCCTGGTGATGCTACGAGCAAAGTTTCATGTTGTGTCGTGCCTTAGTGTTAAAAAAATAGTGATTTTTGATGCTAGCTAAGGGCCCCATGCACTCCCATTGTAAATGAGTTTGACCTGAAAACGAAACCATGGTAAATCTTAAAAGTGACTCGTTTGTCGTAATTATGCTTTTACCCGAAGGTTTGACTCATGTACATTCACAAATAAAGCCTAGGTTGCATTTTGCCGAGAGTTTCTCTTTAATTTCAGTCATTCCTTCAACTTCTACCTTTTATTCCTTTCTTCCTTTCTTAAATCATTCTTCACCATCTCCCCTTCAGCCCTTCTACATCCTTTTTTCACACCACCTTTCCTTCCTTCATTTGTTCTTTTCAACTTTGCTTCCTTTATTATTTTCCTTCATTCTTTCTTTATTCTCCTGATCAGTTCTTTCCCTCATTTCCTCCATAGTATGCAGGAAGCAGATCATTTCAGAACCACTGAACCGCTGCTAATGTCCAGTAAATAAAGGCGTCAGTATGCTTCGAACAAAGCGCTGGTTCAGTGGATGAAACCGCCTCTCTCCACACTTCTTTAACACTTTTCACATGTAACAGAAGAGGAACCTAAATGCAGAACACAGAGACAGAGACAGCCAAGTAGGTTGAATGCAAAAAAGCAAGCTTTAATGAGCAGACGTATGAAATCCAAAGTAAGAAGTAAAAGTAAAACAAAACTTAGGACAAACCAGAAAACCACGAGGAACAAATCAGGCATTTAAGGACCACACAAGGACCAAGGACCAGGGAACAGGAACAGGACCAGGGAGCAGGGAGCACGGGAACACGGGAGCAGGAGCAGGAGCAGGAGCACGGGAGATACATGAACGATAAACAGACAAACCCACAAAGAGTGAGGGAGCAACACAAGCTTAAATACAAATTAAACTAACAAGGGGATGAGGTGCAGGTGGAGAGCCACTGGGAACAGGGCTAACGGTGTGTGAGACAGATAGAGATAGGTGTGGAGGGGAGGAGCACAGAAACACAGGTGAGCAGTGAGTCGAAAGTTACAACACAAAAAGGATGTATAAAACAGGAAATAACTAACCAAAAACCAAAAATAGGGGCAATTTGGTTTCTTAATGGGATTGGGGAAAGCTACTTTCAGACACATTTTGTTTCCTTTCTCCTGCAGTGATTGGTCAGACGTGCAGTGGTGTGAATTTGCTCAGGATTTCTCTCACGAGCTCTCTTTTTCATTATTTGCTGCGACACCATGAAATTGATATAAATATGTTTGCATTTCAATCCTTTGTCGGATGTCGTGCACACTTAAACTAAAATAATCCAGCTTCCCCAACGTCATATACTGTAAATCCTCAGCAGGAACCTATCAGAGACACTCGTGATTTTGAGTGTTCCGTGAGTGTGTGGGCACCCACTGACAATGTTTCCTGTGGAAGTTTAGGGCTGCCAGTGCTTCTGTGCCACAATGATGACATCAGAGAATAATGTTCACGCTGCCTTGCATCCGTCTTCCATCACCACAGCCCTCTCTGTTTAGATTCCAGTGTTATTCCTGAGGAGATACAGTATAAACAACCACCAGGAGGGCAAGCCATCCGAGATTTTAGGTATTAACATTGTTTGCAGCAGAGTAAACGCAAAGTTAATTATCCCTATAAAAAAAAAAGCCGTGTTTGTGTGAGTGACAGTTGGTGAGATTGCACGTGTGTCCTGAGTATACAGGGTACGTCACTGCTGAGATTAACGTTGCGTGCCTCCAAGACTTGACATCTGTTTTCCTGTGATGTCCACCGTCTTTATCTTAAAATTATTGTTTTAATCGGTTACTCTTTGGGTTCGTACTGTCCTGTAGTTTCCAGTTTTTCCAGACAGACATATGGAATAACAGAGGGAGCTTCCGGCCAGTTGTTTATTGATTTATTTTATTCCTCTCTGAGGTCAGAGGTTTGCGCACGGGGCGGTGTGTTCCCATCCTGTTCTTAGCGGGCCATTCCCAAACCGTCCACCCCAGGGGACAGTCTGGGTCCAGATGAAATTTATGGTGTCAGACGGGGGAACTTTTAATAGATCTGTAATTTAGGAATGAGAAATGCAAACACACCCACGTACACACACAGCGAGAGGAGAGGGCAGAGAGAGATTACGGTTGCTGCATTTTATACAACATAAAGAGGAGGGGTTTTCTCAGAGGTTCCTTGATATGGGTCAGACGTCATGAAGGCATTTGCCTAGGTTCACAGAAGTTATGTGGCGGAAAATGTCCGCTTAGACATCCAGCTGTACTTACAACCAATGATTACATCGTCCATCGTGATGTTTGCGGCAGGCATCGCCCCGACCCACCAGCTCTCTCCTCATTAGGACACACAAAGGTTGAACTATCCAACATCCTCCTCACACATTCCTACATCTGCAAAATGATGGAGCTGGGATGCCTCATGTCAATGACGCACATGATATATGAAAGTTGGGGTTAATCCTCAGGAAAATGATAGCTATGGTAAATATAGGATAACCTAGAAATGACTTATTAGTATAGTCGGTTTGTGAGATCCTGTGCTGCACATATCTGTTGTGTGACTGTTATTCTTTCTGCCTTTTTTCACTATCAGCATCCCATAATCCCACAGTCTATCTTCAGTCACTTTGTTCACCTCGCCAGGGTGTGTGTTTTATGTGTGTATGTGTGTGTGGTAGTTTATGCCTCTCAGATGAGGTGAGAGGTGATTGGATAAAGAGCAGGCACCACTTGGCAGACCGGTGCTTGAACGGCTGCTGTTTTTATGGCTCCTTTACAATCTTTCCTCTAGTCTGTTTCTTAACAGTCCTAATTTTTGTTTATATTCAGAGTTCCAGTTTTATTGTTTTAATGACATTTGTTTTGACTTTTCTATCCTCTATGTGGTTGAACTGTGTCATTTTAAGTCTGTTTTTATTTCCTCCTGTTAGACACCCCTAGAACCTACAGTTCACCTGTCTGTATGTATTTTAGTCCTTCTTGTTTATCTGATTATTTTAGCTCACCGCAGCAGTGTCTGTCTGGGGCTGAGACCTTAAATGTTCATTACAAAGTGACTACTATCATTTAACCATTAAATAGATTTATGAAAGCCGCTGTGGAAGTGATGTAAGCTCACAGACTGTACACACAGACGCTTCAACCCACGTGACCAAACTGGAAAGCTGTGATATTCTCACCTGGCTTTTAATTTTTTTTATTGGAATTACTGACTGTTGTTGCTGTCTGTGGACTGGTAACTTTGTTTCTTCTCTTGCATCACCTGGCACTGACACCAGCTTATCCCGACGCCATTCCTGAAGCGCTGATCACTGACTTTGTTTACAAGAAGCTAGCCAGGCTAGCTTTGGTAACGCTAGGCTTGTTTTTAACAGGCAGCTTACAGCAAACCAACTTCATGGCTCTGTGTGGACATTGTCAGCCGGCATACTCACTGTTGCACGACAATATCAGAAAGGACCTGGAGGACTCATCTTGGGGATTTCTTCCTTTTGTCCACTATGAGAGCTGCTGCTGCAGCAACAGAGGCTTCATAAACACAGACTATTTATAGGCCTGATTCCATGATTAATCTTGTTGTTTTGTTATTGATTCTGCAGCGATAATACTGCTCATAATTACAGCAATCAGTCTGGCGGACGACGTAGATAAAGGAATTTGGGTAATTTAGGAATGGACAACATGCAGCAAGCGCATTTGTTTTTTCCATTTTCGGGGCCGGGGTTGGCACAGACAGGCATTCTACAGTTCAATATGAAATCTGAAAGGTTCAAATGAAAACTCAATTCATCTAACTGTCTGTAGGTCTTTAACTCACTACACTTAATATGAGGTCTGGAATACTTTGTCTTCTAAGTTAATGGTTTGACCCATGACATGTCAGACAGCAGTGAAAAATGCTACTTGTTGTCGCACTTTAGCCCATGCTGAGGTCTTCTAACAGCCTACTTTATCCAATCAACACTCCAAATGCATCAAATTACCTATTAACTATGACTTAAGACAAAGTGAAGCAATTTATTCTCACATTTAAGAAGCTGGAACTTTTATGTTACGTTTTTTCTCATCCAAATTGAATGCAGAGGGACGGAGGATGCTGTATGTTGGAAACTGTAAAGCCCTCTGAGACAAATTTGCGTTTCTGAGTTCAGTACAGTAATTATGACAGACACGACTTCACTATCTACAAAGCCTCCTTGGCTCCAATCAAAGGTTAAAAGTCTGGAGCTTATTGGTCACCTGTGATCTCCTCTCTTCCTGCCTCATTTCCTCCTCCTGTGACTCGAGAGGACACGAGTGCTGATTGATGGCTCGTGGTATGCCATTATGAAGCTCACAAGACAAGAGGTTGAAGGTATGACGTGAGTCATCTGTAAGAGAAAGAAAAATAAAGGAGCACAGACAGCTACAGATACAGAAGAAGGCCAGAGGGCAGCACATGTCTCCTGAGCTTCATAATCTGTAAAAGTCATGACCAGCGTTCAAAGACAGAGAGGAGCTCAGACCCAAATTGGTGTTCAGGGTTCTTTACATGTATGTTTGAAGAGCCTCGAGTTTCCTCTGATCCAAATTGCAGGTACCTTATTTGTTCTGTTGAAGACACTCTTTGTTGCATCTCTACTGTCCTGGCCAGTATAATAGTTTCTACTATTTGTCCATTAATAGGTTTTTCCCCGTCTCTTGTGATTTTTGCTGCTGTTTCAACATGTACAGTCAGTTTTTTTTTCTCGTGTTTTTCCCCACATATTATGTGGCTATCCGCCCAGTAGAGACAGGAAGGGAAAAAATACAGTCAGTAAAAAGGAGGGTAAGAAGAGATACAAAAGGATGTTTGAGCACTCAAGAGTTGGGAGTGAAGGGGAGGAAATGCTGTTTGGAAGTTGTGTGTGCAGATAAGAGTGGGGAGTATAGGGGTATGAAGGAAGTGAAGCTGTGGAGGACTGGTAGTTAAAGCGTGGCGAGGACTGGGGAGAGAGTTAGCTCTGGAGAGGATGGAGAATGGAAATGGTGAGCATCCAAAGTGTTAGTGACACAACAGGCCACAGTGAGGATTAACAAAGAATTATTAATCCTTATTGATTGTGTTTTGTAAGGTTGTTTAATTGAACTACAGTATATTGAGAGATGCTTTTAATTTTTACGCGAACCATTAATAAACATGAGGGGGAACACTGACTGACTTTTTGAAAATAAGGATATAGCTAATGGGTCTGAAGTGAAGCCAATGTGCCTCAAACCTGCATTCCTTCTAACGGCCAGTAATTCCAACGGTTTTAAAAAGATTGCGATTGTGATTTTGACTGTATGGTAGCTTATGAGAAAACGATCCCACTTCTCATTGATTTATCACCCCAGTAAAAGGTTTCCTAATGAGTTCACGGTCTCCATCACAAGTCCTCACTACAACGGCATGTCCTCTGTGTCTCAGTCAGATCTAATCAGGTAATCCCTCCCATCTCCATCCTCACCTGAAATATGGTCACTTGTGGCTCCAGAAAACCAAAATGGTGACCGTCATAGTGCCAAGCGTGATCCAACTGGTGACGTCACTGTGGGTTTATACTTAGGGTGGAAGAATCTTAGAAGTACATTTCAATCTGTCACAACATGACCTCAATAATAAACCAATAGTTAAATATCACCACTCAGAAAGTCCCACAATCCCTCACTGACTTCCCACCCAGTAACACACTGTACTTGATCGTGTCTAGACCTAAAATGCCTTTTTCAGAACATAACTGTTTTTCTACTGTTACTGTATTTTTGAGGGATTAACAGTAGATTCAGCACACATAGCTGTTAGGTGCTGGAAGTCCACATACACACACATACACACACACATACAAACACACAAATATGCACTTAGAAACCTCTCTCCCATTATCAGCTATGAAAGGAGACTGGTATTTATCTGACCGCTGTTTAAGCCATGCAGAAAGATACCGAGCAGTGCACATAGTGTACCATGCAAGTGCTCTAGACAAGGATCTCTTATGCACTCAGCCCCTCTGTCACTGTGTATTTGACTATGAATTATGGCAAAATGACTCCTCTGACAGAACCATTTGTCTTCAGATAATTGGTCAGCTTTATTAATTTCTTTTTCATGAGGACAATGATTTACAGCTGTCAGGGTGTGATGGTAGAGTGAACCCTACTTCATATGCCAGAGGGCCCTTTTCATAGCAAAGAAAACAGGCGACAGTTTGCGTCCAGATCAAATCTTTTACATGTAATTTTGACAAGATGGTGCAAATGTACTAATTCCAACTGCGCTGTTTTCTATCTCTATTTCATCAGTATTCTGACATGTTGTTCTCACCAGAGTCAGAGATGTTTACATGCTGATTTGTTGCAGATATTTGACCTCCCGTCCTGCTGTTTTCTGGCTGTTTATTACTGGTTTGACATTATTATGTTTTATTGCCTTGCTATCATATGACTCAGTCCTGCACTTTGGTCTGGACTGATATATCTCTAAAACTGTATCTGGATGGCCATCACATTTTGTACAGACATTCATGATCATGACCTTGGTGATCCCCTGATTTTTCCTCTTGTGCCACCATGATACCAGACACCTGCTGCAATACACATCAGATTCCTATCAGCCCCATCTCAACTGCCTTTCCTTTTTTTTTGGTAGTTTCCTTCATATTCCACCTAAATTCCGTTGTCCGTAGTGTAGGCAGCAAAAACAGTGACAGGTTAACCTTTACTTTACCCACTAGTGTGAAGCAGATCCCAGAAAGAGCAGCCCTGACCCCTGGAAGTCATAGCATGTGCAAACAGGGATCCTTTTAAACTAATAAACACATCCTCTGCTTTATTCAGCGCCATTGAATAAAAGCCAGGTTTTAGGAAAGCATCGGTCTTGCAGTTGTTTGATTTTGAAAACAGTCGTCATCCAAAATGTGGGACATCCTCTCAGTATGTGAGACGTGGGACAAGGGACAAAAATGTTGTGTAGTCCCAAATGGGACACCTTGTAATCCTACGAGCTGAATTGTCGCTTACAGTTTTTTCGCCAGTCTTTTGATTTTTCATGCATTCATTCTTGTCTGAAGGAAAGTTTGTCTGCTGTGACCAACAGACATCCCTTCGATACCCTTCATTGTTCCGGTGTTTGTGTCTAGAATGACGTCAGGGCAGTTTCACATGGTGTTGCTATGATGTCATCTACCATCTAAGAATCCTACATTGAGGGGTTACTAATGTGCAGTGGAAGACAAAAATAAGAAAAGTAGCTGATACAAAAAGCGAGTCCAGCATATTTCCTGATTCCTGCTTTTTTTCATTTAATGTTGTATCTCCACCTTTAAAAGGTAGACACCGTGATTTATCATAGATATCTTGAGTGTTACAGAATCGCCAGTATGGTGATAGCATCATCATAACGGGCAAGATACATTGATGTTATCGTATTAGGACAGAGCCTCTGGATGCTCAGCGCTGTAGCTGTTTTCATGTGTAAAGGTAAAAATACACAGCACACACTGTTTGAAACACACTGTTTGAAATGTTTTGACAGGACCGTTGTCCATCTGTTGTCTCCATAAGCAGCAGCTGTAGGGGCGAGATTGAAGACAAAACACTCACCTCCTGTTCCAAAAATCCACTGATAGGTACAGCACTGATTACCACACACACACAAACACACACACACACACACACATACACATGCACACACACACACTGGATGTATGTATGCGTGCATACACATCTAACCATCAGTTATGTGAGTTCATCCGAGGCTTTATCTCACACTATCTGCGTCTGATTTGTCTGCAAGCTTGTTTGAATTGTTGCCTGACACTGTTTAGGCTCCCTGTAGTTTTATTAATTCCTTCGAGACCCCTTGGCTCTCGCTTCATGTGAGAAGGCTCAGAGCCATTTCTGTCTGGGGACAAACAACATCAGTGTGTTTGTTGGTTCTCACAGGAACACTGTCAGGCCTCAGAGGTCATCACTGACTGACCCAATGAACCCCCTGACCATATAAACACTCAATTCCCAAGGTTTCTCCCACCTCACGTGTTTTTTGACCCTTGTAAAAGTGCCACTCGCATATTATTCTGTTTCCATCCTTCAAAACCCTCGTCGACTCTCTTCTGAGTCCATTCCTGTTTCCGGAGAGATGCGTGTTCATGTGCGTGTTTTAGGCACCTGTTCGACCTGATCTTTCAGTTAAAACTCTTTAATATACAAATATATTTGTTTTATATCCTGCTGTTCTCATCGATGTGCAGCAATGACTCTGTAGACAGATCACATCCCTCTCTGTATTAGGATATAAAACCAAGATGTTTAAAAATGTAGCACAAGTATGGCTGTCAGACTGCCAGACTCACATTTTCCTTCCTTCCTATCTGCCCGCCTGTCCTCTATCTTTCATCACTCTGAGTATATAGTATATAATCAAATTGTTATATTTAGCTCGCAGATTAGGAGGCTGTCTGCAGTTTTCAAACAGACAGCAATTAAAAATGGTCTTTAAACAGACCTTTAAAGCCTGCTTGGTCCAGCTGAGTGTATTTTTTTTTCATTAAGGAGACATTTGACAGCAGAGTCTGGCTTTATCTACCTCAGCTTAATCTGCTCACTGCTCTCTCTGGCATGTCCTGGAATAACATTGTGTGTGTGCGTGTGTGTGTTTTTAGAGGCGCTCTCAGATGCGTGTGAGATAAAGAGGGAAGAGATCTTTCAGCGTGCAGGTTTTAAACCGTATCCAGGCAGACTCTAAAAAAAAAAGACATTATTTGTATGTCATTGTGTAATTTCCATTTTCTGCTACTTTATACTTCAACTCCACTACATTTTGGAGGCGAGTATTGTACTTTTTAAATCCACTACATTTATTTGATAACTGAAGTCACTAGTTACTTTGCAGATTACATGCTGCATCAGAGCCTCAGTACTGCATTGCTGCACATACTGGATAAAATAGCGTGCATTGTGTAGATTGATAATGCACATTATGTGCATGTATTCAGGTCTATATACATTGTGTAAATTAACCTGCATATTATATGCACACATTTATTATTGACAAGGTAAGACTGATGTAACTGTTCATCAGTGTCATGGCCTGTGTGAAGAAACCAGAAGGAGAGTGTTCAGTGTGGTGTCCGAACCACAACCAGGCAATTATGGAGTTGCTGGAAACCGACTGGACGATTGTGCTGGAGAACTGGATCCACAACTGTGTAGATAGTGGATCCCAGAAACCTGAAGGTTTCCACAGTAGACACAGTTTTGCAGAGTGAGAATAATCATGCTGTTTGATCAGCATCTTGATATGCCACACCTGTCAGGTAGACTAACGTCACTTACACAGATTTAAATTGATTTGTGAACAAAATTGAAGAGAAGTAAGCTTTAAGCCACAGGAAAGTCTTAGGTCTTTAATATAAAGTCAGGGGAAATAGGAGTGAAAAACACGAGTGTTGCAATTATTCATCGAATTAAAACTGTATATAGTTGTATTGCCTGTGCATGCAGATGGTGCACCGCTGTAGTTACGCTGTATGACCACCGGAGGGCTGTTAAGAGCTGAAGGAGAGGATTTCAGTCCACAAAGAAAAAGGTTTTGTCTCCCCCTTGTGATGCAATCAGAAAATACAAGCAGACGTTGCCAAGTGAACCTGTGGGAAATGTTTTAATTGATAGGATAAGGTTTGTCATACTTGTGGCATTGTTGTGATACTTTTGTTCTTACCTGTTTATAACACGTGTCTTTATTTATAATCTTCTCCTCTCTGTTCAACAGGTAAGTATGATTTTGTTCTTACTCCAAATATCACCATGTTAGCTTAGCTTTTGCTAAGCTACTAACTTCCTCACATTAATTGATGAATAGAAATCAAATGATAACTGATTCTGATTAATTAAACTCAAGACTGTAAGCCAATGTGATGCTTTTGGGACTTTATTTGGTGTATTGCACCTTTGACATGGAGTTGATCAACTAATTTTTGTCTCCAATCTCAGGGTCAACCTGGGCCTCTTGGTCCTCAGGGCCATCAAGGACCCCCAGGGAGAGCAGGTGATCCAGGCATCGAAGGGCCAAAGGGGCAGAAGGGTGACCATGGCCGCGGTGGTATCGTGGGTCCTAAAGGAAATGTGGTAAGTTATTTTTCTCTTTTCTTGTCTTAATGTAAAAAAAATCACAGCAGCCTCGTGTCCTCTTGTTTAATGTATGATTCTTGTGGCTCCACAGGGAATGACGGGCGTACCTGGGTTTTCTGGAAATGATGGCATTCCTGTAAGTCCCTCCATCAGTCTGGATCAATATGATAAAAACTCACTCCAACATTGTGTTGAGTCTGACTGTAATGTGTTCTGACTGTCTTGAATGCCTCTGCAGGGTCACCCAGGACAAGCTGGGCCCAGGGGGAAGCCAGGTGCTGATGGCTGTAATGGGACACAGGGAGATTCAGGGTTACCGGGGCAAACCGGCTACAACGGCTCACCTGGTTCTTCTGTAAGTGTAACTCCAATCCTGTGTGGATAGAGACTTGAAGAATACAGAGTTTGATTTCCTTTAAGTGACCATTATTGTCTGCTGTTTTTTTTGCTCAGGGACAACCTGGAAGGAAGGGAGCCAAGGGAGACTCTCTGGAGCTGAGTGTGTACATGGAGCGTTTCAGGGTGAGGAAGACGAGTATACAACAAACATAACTTCTGTTCTGAACAACTGCTGGCTTCAACAAAATACTTTTATTTCTTTAACGTCACTTTAACTAATTCATTCTTGACCATCTCTCGACAGGGAGATCCAGGCACCCCAGGGGTCAACGGAAAATTTGTAAGGCACAGCAATGTGTTATATATTGTTATTCAGTTTTCTGTTGTTACCATCTTTCTCATCTAATATTTCTTAATTTTGGTCAGGGGCCGCCAGGGCATCCCGGATGGCAGGGTAACAGAGGCATCCCAGGGCCAAAGGTAAGTGTGTGTGTATGTGTGTGAGTGAACAGTTCTAATATTAGCTTGTGAAGTCTATTATAATGCAATTGTTCATGTCTTCTTCTAGGGTCCCACAGGCCCTCCAGGTCCTCGTGGACCGAAGGTAATGCAACGATAACATATATTTAATATAATATTCTATACATTTATATATGACCGTTTGAATGCTGCATGAAATATCTTTGAACAGGATTTTAAATTTATGAGTGCAGCTTCACAGTGTTGTTTGTTTTTTCTGGGCAGGGCACCATGACCAAAGTGCTGAAAGGGCTCAGAGGAGAACAAGTGAGTCACCATGTTCATCAAATGCATGTTAACATACATTAGTCAGGTCATTGCTGGGAGGCAAATGCTATGAAAACAGAGTTGTCTGCTGTTAATGTGAATGTATGAGAAAATACTGCATTCATTTGGGTCACAACTCATTTGAACCACTTGAGTTTGAGGTCTGCATCTGTACTTTCCCACACAACGATTTGCAGTGGGGGGACTCAAACTATGTACATTTACTCAAGTACAGTATTTCTTAAAATCCTACATCTACTCCATTACAGTTTCGAGGAAACATTTGTGCTTGATACTCAACTTTATCTGACTGCTATAGTTACTGTTCGGACTATGATTTTAAGATTTCTCATAAAAAATACACATTCAAAAATTAAATGCATTCTTTAAGATTGTATCAGTGGTGTCCAACCAATTGGGCTTATGAGAAATTATACAAAAATAGTGTGTAGTTGAACCCCTTGTCACAGGTGTTAGCAGATTTTCTCATTTTCACTCCGACAAAATAACGGTTTAAAGAGATAACTTTATCTTATATTACACAACAAAATCAAAGATCATGTAAATGTCTAAAGACACAAAACAAACTTGTGAAGCAGAACTCTGAAGCATCTCACCCCCTCAGATTTATCTTGTGGCCCTTTGAGTAGACCCCTAGTTTAGGCATCGGTAGACTAACTTGACCAGCTACAGCAGTAGAGGTCTGTTTACAAACGCCAGCGTCAGTATTAACAATCCAGTAGTATAATAAATGATAATCAGTGATGGAATGTAGTAAAGTACATTTACTCAAGAACTATGCTACTATTTTAAGGTACTTGTATGTTACTACCAGTATTTCTGCATCAGAGCCTTTTTAAATGTATTTATTTTGCAGGTGTTCAATTAAAGAAAAAATGCTGTTTCCAACAGTCTAACAATGCTGAATATTAGATTTAATAGTTGATTGACCTCAAGTAAACAAGTGCCCAGAAGTTATTCTTGAGTAAATGTAAAAATATCAAGTTGGAATTTACTTTGGTAAAAGTGAAAGTCACCCGTATGAACAGTACTTGAGTAAAAGTCTTAAAAAATCTGATATTACTTATTGTACTTAAGTATCAAAAGTAAAAGTAAATTACACATATTGACGTGTATATATATATACTGTTTGTCAATTTTCAGCTTGGTTCTGATTATCAGAATAAGGGTCTGTTGCTGTTCAATTTCACAGTGTCAATTCTTTCTGAGTAATTTTCCTTTATTTTGCTGATCATACTTATGTACTTTTACTGCATTTCTGGTACTTTTACTTTTACTTTTACACATGAAGGATCTGTGTACTTGAGATTTGTTTCTCCCTGAGCTGTCTTACTTCTGTTGCACTTCCTTCTTAAACCACAGGGGGACATTGGACCACCGGGGCCTCCAGGAAACTCCACACATCAGCATACGCTGCCCCCCTACGGACCCTCGGTCTGTACATCAGCAATACATATTAATCTCTATTCATTAAACTACAGTAATTACATTCAGAGATGTTCTCTAAAATATGAAACATTACCAGGAGAGTAATGAACTCAGACACATGTACGCATGTATTAATATCCTTTTCTTTTATTATTTTAGGGGCCTCGTGGGGAGAAAGGAGCGAAGGGAGAAAAAGGAGATCAGGTACGCGATCACTCATAACAATCATACGCATTTTCTACACATGAATGGGTTTGACACAGCATCAAATTCTTTTGTTCATCTTTCTTTTGTTCACTTTTTTTCAGGCTGACAACAAAGGGGAAACTGGTATAATGGGATTTCCTGGATCTCGGGTGAGCATGGACACATTTGTACGCATTACATCCAGAAGCTGTCCTGTAAACACATGTTCAGTTTACATTACGTTTGTTTTTTATGCTGTTCTAGGGTGAATCTGGTCTAGATGGGAGTCCTGGACTGAGGGTATGTTTGTATAAAAGATGTTGTATCATTATTGGTTGTCAAATCAAATGTCCTTTTATAACTCTCCGATGACGGCTTTTTCAGGGGGACCCTGGTTATCCAGGTCCGAATGGCAGAGATGGCATTAAGGTGAGTTTGTGGTTGATCGTCGATCATTATGATGATCATCACTGATAATGCATCTAAACCTCTATCTATCTGACTGACAATTATACATTCTAAAGATAGGCTATCATTAATGCACAGGTATTACGTAGCATTCCTTGTAACTTTACTGGTCTGCTCCTCAACAGTTTAAGAATAAATATTGTCCTGTATTGGACATATTGCTCCACTACTTTTAATGCACAGCTATATTTCGTAGTCACTAGACATATTAAGCCTAAATAATAATGGCATGTTGTAGACTGAAGTACACACAGCATGTTAAGTAGTTCAATTGAGCTCCACCTCCTCCAATGCATTAATGATATGGTAACGATATCACAATATTTAGAGAACATCAGTCAAATTCATTTTTAGCTCTGTTCACTGTGTCTGTGTCAAATAAAGTAAAAGGAGAGAGAGTCTGTAAAAATAACAGTACAAAAGCGTACAAAAAAGAACAATTAGATTTATTTTATATTGAAAAGGCAACCAGATAAACTGAACATCTGAGCTGGATTATTCAAGCAATGCTATCACATGTGTGTTATTAACAGAATGTATTTTTAGTGTCACTGCTAGCATCAATATCGGTATACATCACAAAATCACAAGTATAGCCTTGTTCGAGTCTTAAAACTTGATTTGAATTTTAATAGTATTTCTATTGCATGTTATGGTTGCAACACAGCATGTTTGGTTTGAATATTTCACTTGAACTATCACGTATTGTAACAAGCAATTACAAAATATGTAATTCTTTGAAACTGTGAGGATTATCATTTTGTTTTTCGAATTCATAAAAATGTTAAGAGGTATATCAGGAGCTGAAGAGGTTTATATTAATCACCTTTGTGGTCCAAGTTTAGAATTGGAATGTTGTTCCCCAAAACATTCTTCTAATCTTAATTAAATTGAATTATAGAAGAAAAGTTTCAGAAATGGTGACTATCAGCCTGACCTTTGTGAAAATGGGTATAAAGTTGTAAAACGTACAAGACATGTAGAATATTTCCATTAGATGAAACAGTACAACCATAAAAACACAGTCAGTGGGAAGATCGTATAGCTTCAGAAAGTTTTGAATTAAGTGATTTTCCTCTTCATACCTACAAGTCAAAGGTTTTGTGTAAAGTCAGAAAAGTAGTGTCCCTGGTAAGAGGCTAGCAGCCACAGTGGAGGCTCAGAGTCAAATTACAGCTGACGGACTCATTTCAAACTGGTTCACAGTCACGCAGACACTACAGCAAAACCTGAGTGAACTGTTCAACACACAGTTTTTTATAGTCATTAGTTCTGGAATTAAAATGCGATTATGCCACTTAACTCCTCAAAAATGACTGACAGCATTTTGCTCACAATGTGCTCTGATTTTCAAAATTTCATTTAAACCTTGTCAGTGTCAGAGAAAGAAACTAAATGAACACAAGATATGATGAGAGACGTGCAGATTACAACTAAGTGCTGTAGTGAATTCCCATGACCTGGACGACTTCATCAATACTGATTACGACAGGAGGATATGTGTCACAGTAATTTTCAAGACGTACAGTGTGTGCACATCTAGCATATGAGCTCACCCAGTCTCATTTCATCTTTACACTCAAGACTGACTCTAGGTCTGTGTTTCAGGGAGTCAGAGGTGACGCAGGACTGCTGATTTCATCAGGCCCCAGTTGGCCTTGGTCTTCAACAGGTACTTTGAATAAACCAACTGTTTGATGATGACCCCGCTGCCTCACAAGTGTTAACAGCATGTGATCTGCCAAAGTTGTGCTGACGTGAAGTGAAACTGTGTGGAGACATTTCTGACATCACTGAACTTTAACAGACTTGTCAATGCAAAAGGTCAGGTTCTCAAGAAAGGATGTGAATCTGATGAATAATAGAGCTTCTTATTAAATAAGCAGAACAATCAGTGCTATTATTACAGTATATTCAGATGACGATACAACAGTCCGAATCTCTTAATAACCTTTCATATACAATGTGTTAAAGGGCTACAACAAACTTACAGCAGAATTACAGCAGTTACGGAGAGAATATGTCTGCAACTGATTGAAGTCATTGTTTTTTTAATTATGCTTTGACTCGATAAGCTGGTCCTCCTGGTCCTCCTGGTGAGCAGGGTACAGTGGGCGAGAGGGGCCCAGTTGGAGACCAAGGCGCCCCCGGACCCCCGGGACGCCCGGCCTCCGACGATCAGCAACAAGGTGTGTAAACTCAAACTCTCCAAGATAAGCGAAACCTTTGATGAACTTAGCAGATAAGAGTTTTAACCAAATATTATATCAAAAATCTCTCTTTGTGTCTGTCAGTGTGGCAATTATTCGGGCCATTTGGATATAAGGGGGAGGCGGGAGAGAAGGGCCAACAAGGGGATCCAGGACGCCCTGCTGTCAGTGCAGGACCCCCAGGCACCAATGGTCGCCCAGGGGGCAGGGGCCCACCAGGGCCCAAAGGAACATGTGAGTGAGTGAGTGAATGAGTGAGTGAGTGAGTAAGTGTTTAATATTTTGACACTAAGGTTTGAACACTTTATCTTCCTTTGTTATCTTGTGTACTAGGGGCAATTTCTAAGATAGGGCAGGCTAGAATTTTAGATTTAAACAAAAGATGTCTATTTACTGTGTTTCAGAGATGTCTACTGAAGTTAGCATGCGAACCATCTACCCCTGGCCTGTCCTCTCTCGTAATACCACTTTGTACCACAAGAGGAAATAATTTGATATCCCCCATAATTTCAGCTGGGTGATCTATGCAGTGGAAAGTTAGCTACTTTGTCCAATAAATCAACAAAATGAACTCAAAGGAAATATTTTTACAGCATTGTTTCTTTCAAAACAGAAAAATACAACTGTACATCGCACAGCAGTTAGCGGTTATACTGCCTCCTTTAGTTTTGGGGCTACCTTTGAATTCCGACCATTTCTTACAGATGACACCTTTAAATGTCCTCACCTCATGTATTTCTTTATGTCTCCAGGGGCTGAGTACTTCAAGGGGGCCCCCGGTGGTAGAGGAAGGCCCGGCAATGCAGGCTATAAAGGAGTTAAAGGTGCTGTAGTCATAATGTGCACGCTAAAGAAGAGATTGTTGACAGAATTTCTGAAGTGCTTACTCCTCTGCTTAGTTTGCCATGAATAGTCAATAGTCAACTAAATGGATAATATTCTGAGTAATGCGCTGACCTGTGAGTGCGATGGTGTCCACATTCAGGAGATCATGGGGAATGTGAATGCTCCGATGTAAACTCTCCTCCGGGGCAACCTGGTCCTGCTGGTGAACCTGGTGACGCTGGGATGATCGGAGAGTTTGGTCAGGAGGGTGATGTAGGAGACCCAGGTCCCCGTGGAGAAGACGGATTCCCTGTAAGCCTAATCAAGTCATACCATCGTCACTAATTATTTCCTTAATCCTGTTTTCCTTTTTTCTGGTTCCTCAGACTCTTTTCTGTTGTCTCACAGGGACCTGCTGGACTCAGTGGTGTGCCAGGCCCAAAAGGTCAAAAAGGGGCAGAGACTGTGGCCACACAGAAAGGTGCACATGTTATCTCATCTCATTTCACAGCAGCACCATGAGCACAAGAAGGCCCACAAAACAGACAATGACTCCTGATGTGTGTATGTGTTTGGTTGTGTGTGTTGATGGATGATATATTGTGTATGTCGATGCATGTGCGTGCACTACTACAGGATATTCTGGAGACCCAGGGGTTCCTGGACCAAATGGAGGATTGGGAGTACCGGGAGCTCCTGGCCGAGACGGTTTACCTGGTTTCCCAGGGAGCCGAGGTCTTCCAGTGAGTAAACCAGTCATCTCCATAATCACGTCATTCTTTATACTTATCATACACTGTTTATTTCGGTGACCTAAAGGTCTGGTGTGTAGGGTTTAGTCGCATCTAGTAGTGAGGTTGTTGACTGCAACTAACTGAACACCCCTCACCTAAACCCTTCCCAACAGTGGTCACTGAAATGCCAATTCGCACGGGACTAATATTATCACATGCCCTCTCTGTTTGGCGAAATATGGTAGGTAATTTGTGGTGGAATTTTTACTTAACAAATTATGGACATGGAAGATTCGCACAGGATTAAGATCACAGACGACCACCACAGTTATTACAAATTACTAGAGGTCCCCAGGTAATATTAGTCCCATACGAATACTGTTGTAAGCCGGTTTGAGAAACTAACACTGACATTAGCCTGTTAGCTTTAAATTTTCTGGACTATGTTTTAATGAGTATAAACTCTCCACTTACGATTAATGCCTCTGAATCATTGTCTCTTAGTTTCAGGTGATCAAACACATGAAAACATAGTTATGAATATTGTATTTTATTTCTGTTAATCAACATTAAATACTACACAGACTACAGACTTTTAATATCTGCATTTCGGTTTCATCTAAGTGTAATGTTTGTGCTGGTTGATGTCAACAGGGAGAAGCTCCCAGCAGCCTCCGTGGAGACAAAGGTTTCCCAGGTCTGCCTGGTCGACCCGGTGTGGCCGGGCAAGCGGGAGAACCAGGCGAAGACCTTAAGGGCATCAAAGGCCAACGTGGTTTGCCCGGTGATGACGGCATCACAGGTTATGAAGGAGTTCCAGGAACACCTGGCAGCCCAGGTGAGAGGCAGATGACTGCCTTCTACCCTTAATATTCTCAAAATGTGGTTGCATATTTCTGCTTCAAGGCTTTATGTCTCTGCAGCAATTTGTCCTGATTCCCTCTACTAAGTATTTAATTTTACTTCACCTCTCTTGAAAAACTCTCTTTTGTATTATAATGCAAAGCAGTGAAATGGGAATGAACATTAATGGCTTGTGATTAAAAAAAGGAGAAAAAGCATGACAAGTATATGTTCCTGTTTCATTTATTTTGTCTGTCTTCACCTGGTGTTGTCTACTTGATGCACAGGCTGCATCCTTCAAACCAGCAGCTGCGAAGCTTGTTTGACATAATGCTTGTGCTTTTGAATAACTCTTGTTCCGAATGCCTCTCTCTTTGATTCTCTCTCGTTTGAAACTGAAAGGCGGCTGTAGTCCAAGAGGAGATGGAGAACAGGTGGATGTAACAGGTAGCTGGTATAAAAAAATGCCTTCACCGATTGCTCCCTTCATAACAACCCTTTTGTGCTTTGCCTCGGGATTATTTGACTTGTGTGCATGATAATTTTATAATTGTTTACATATTGAGATTTAGTGAAGTGATATTGCAGCTAATGTAAATATAAACTTAGGTTCTGAAACACAATCCACGCTGGGCAGCAGACAAAAATCACCAAAATAGTAATTTCCACATCCTTTACATACAACTACCATGTTCTCCTTAAGACTGTATTTCTTTCTTTTTAGGTCCTTGCGATCCTATTCCAGGACCTCCAGGGCTGCCTGGAGCTCCAGGACCCACTGGGTTACCAGGTTTTCCAGGTAACACAACTAGAAACTAGTGCTGAATGTTGCTTGCAGGATACTTGCCCTGAACCATTTTTGATGTGTTGTTTATAATTTGTGAACAAAAAGGTTCTCGGGGCGAAAAAGGAGTACAGGGTCCACTTGGAGAGACTGGAGAGAAAGGCGAAACAGGAGAACAAGGCATAGGAGGCCGCCCTGGACCACCAGGTGAGGAGTGACAAGAAAACACTGACCGAGCAATCGTCAGACAGATAGAGTAGATCACATCTGATCCTTATTAACCGTCTGCAGCCCAGGGGCTCATTACAGAAATTTCCTCAGAACCCATTTCATCTGTGTTTAAGGATGATAAAGGATTTTTGGTTTTACAGAAACATGTTTACTAATTGAAGGAGACCCAAATTGGGAGCAACATGAACATCAAAATAGGCCTTTTGATTGAAAAGGCTACTCAAACCATAACTGTTGGAGAATCTAGCATCAATGTCAGCCTTTTGAAGAGGCTGACACTGGTGTAAGCCTGTTGGAGAAGTTAACAGGCTAACACTGTTGTCAGCTTGTTGAAATAATCAACACTGTTGTTAGTCCTTTAGGAGAAGCTAGCATCAACGTCAGTCTGATTAAGAGGCCATCACTGTTGTTGGCTTGTTGGAGAGGCGGCCATTGTTGTTAGCCAAGATAGGACACAGCTACGAGTTTAGGAATTGCTTCTGTGATATGAGGACAGGATTAGCAGTAGTCCAGTTATTATTGGAGAAACATATAGGATTTTTTCTTTTTGTTAATGACACCCCAGAGCGGTATCTTTTGTTAAAATTATTGGTTTTCCAATACAGGTTTTGCCGGACCTCGTGGTGACTTGGGGAATCCTGGCAGGAAAGGTTCATTAGGGGTCCCTGGATTTCCCGGTGTGTCTGGCCGGCACGGGTCACAAGGTGAAAAGGGTGTTCATGGAGAGATCCTGGGAGCATCTCCAGGATCCCCAGGTGACCCGGGGCAGCCTGGGTTTCGAGGGAAAAAAGGCCAGAGTGGTGAACCAGGAGAACCAGGCTATCCAGGTTAGCCATGTCTGAACTTCACTCCATTTATCCTACCCGCACTTAGTCTTGCTTTGCTGTGTTTCTTTGCTTGCAGCATTAATGGGATCATTTGAAAGAATAAAGGATTTTAGAGCTATTGTCTAATGTTCGCATTCACCTGTTCTTCCAGGAATGCCTGGCATGCCTGGCATGATAGGCTTTAAGGGTGAGAAGGGCCCTGCAGGCCTGCAGGGGGAGGAAGGTAGGCCTGGGCCAGCAGGCAGATATGGCTACCCTGGTGATCCTGGGAGAGCAGGTCCACCTGGTCCACCTGGTGGTACTGGACAGCCAGGTAAGACAAACAGACACATGGACACACTCTCAGAAATATTCACTTTCATGTCTGACAATTTCCTCCTGGTACGTCATCCTGCTCACCAGGTTTAACTGGAGAGAGGGGAACTGAAGGAGACCCAGGCCCTCCGGGTCCAATAGGATTAAAAGGCGTCCCAGGGACATATGGTGCTGATGGTGCCACTGGAGAGTATGGCCTATCAGGTGACCCAGGTCTGCCTGGTGCTGATGGGCGGCCAGGACTTTCAGGAATGAAAGGTTTGTTCATCAGATATTTACTTTGAAACTCTACTCCTTAAAGAATAAAGAGTGCATAGAGTCACACTACAGGATTGTAGCCTTGAATTTCCACGTGCAGACATTTCAAGGAGATGGCTGACAAAAGCCCTTAGATAAGAGGTAAATTGGTGCTTGACTGCTGTGATGGAACTGTTAAAAGACACGATCCAAAAGCTTGCAGAAGCTTGAAAGACATCAAGCAGGCTAAATATATAGCCATGTTGAGGATTGATTGGGGTGTCGATGCAAAAAGGTACTGTACCAGTAAGAGCAGACAAGAGCTGGGGGAGGAGAGGAGTTAGAGGGAGAGACATCCATTTTAGAAGAAATCAATTGTGTCTCACATAAGCCATTGCAGACTTGTTGGGGATTCCTCCTGGTGAAAAAGTCATGTCATGTAGTGTGCAAACCACAATGACTTTAAGATTTCCGATTACACGACAGATAGTTCTGTAGGGTGGACAGTACAGTGACCTGATGACTTTGAAAGTCAGGCAATGTCAGCAAGTCATAATTTGTACTTCGTTCAAGCATTTTGGGAAGAAATGTTTGTGTTCCCTCTGTTTTACAGGATACAAAGGGTCTACTGGCATGGAAGGCTTTGAGGGGATGAGGGGTGATGTAGGGGTGAAGGGTTTCGGTGGACCTAAAGGAGAACCCGGAGTCTTTGGCGAAGTTGGCCCTAAAGGAGTGACGGGTCATCAAGGGGCGAAAGGTGAGAGTATTCTGTTATTCAATGGGTCTATAGTGTGCTGTATTTTCTTGACAATACCACATAAATTTGACCACATAACTTACCATCTCACTTGTGAACATGATTGTCTGCCAGGTGATCGTGGTTTGGAGGGGCCACCTGGGGATAAGCCGCACATCCCACGCCAGATAATTGTTGACATGAAGGGAGCCAAGGGAGACCACGGAAATGAAGGAACTAAAGGTTTCACCGGGCCGAGAGGTGTGCAGCCACAATCTGATATCAGTCACTCTTTCTTTCTTACCTCCTCCGTCCTCCTTCGCTTCACTTCCTCACATTCTTCCTTTTCCGCAGGTTCTAAGGGTTTACCTGGTGTGCCGGGCTCCGAGGGATATCATGGTCTTCCTGGAGACCCCAGCAATGAGAAAGGTTTCCAAGGAGATCCTGGTGCACAGGGGCTGCCGGGGTTGAAAGGAATGCCAGGACTAACTGGAAATCGAGGAATTACTGGTTTTGAAGGAATGCCTGGCAAAACGGTGAGCATAGCCATAATGGTCATTTGTAACGATGAACTCCCAGAGAATTATGAGCCAACTCTTCAGTTTCCCTCAGCTCTCTATGGTTGTTGTTCCATTTTTACGGCAGTGTTTCCCACACATTTAATATGAATTTGCCAGTTTGAAAGAAGCGAAGGTCAAATAAATGCTTCTACTTAGTTGCTATATGGAAATGTAGCCTTCTGCTTGTAATCTGCCTCTTTGCATTCCCCTCATACATTATGAAAGTGCTGAAGTACCCCGTCAAGTCGACTAATATCAATTATTGCACTCACTCTGTCACCATGTCATAATTTGTTTCATTTTACTGTTGTTTGGTGCTACAAATAAATGTTCACTAAATTCCTTTCATTGCAGCATTCCATGCAAAACTTTGATGTGTTTGTAAGTTGTTCATTTGTTACCTTTCAGGGAATTAAAGGAAGCCCCGGTGCGTATGGTGCGTCAGGAGACAAAGGAAGAAAGGGCATCAAAGGTACACATTTTAACTTCACACACATGACAGTAATCATAATGAATGATTAATATATGTAAGGTTATGATACTGTTTGAACACAATCACAGGTGAGAGAGGCCCTCATATAGACCTTCCAGGAGTTCCTGGATTGAGAGGAGAGCTTGGTTTTTCAGGAGACCCAGGTACAAACTGTAGCTCATGCAGATTTTCTAACTGCTCCTCCTTCAAAGGTTCATTCTTGACTGATATGATGTGTTTTATGGACCGTTATCAGGCCAGAAAGGATTGCTCGGAAACACTGGGGACAGGGGTACATTTGGTTTTGATGGTATCGAAGGAAGAAAGGGAGTGTCAGGTGAACCAGGAATACCAGGAAACACAGGTAAGAGACATCCATTAACCTCCACATGTAGAGCAGTGTTACACCTGCCCTGAAACCTGACTTGTACACAATTTTTAAAAAAACATATCTGTTTTCCGCAGGCACAGAAGGGCAGAAGGGATCCCCTGGTAGCCAAGGTCCAAAAGGCTTTCCAGGAGATCCCGGAAAACAAGGACTTCTGGGCTTCCCTGGTTTCAGAGGAGACAAAGGTAACTCAATCAGACCTGTGTCCTCTCTTTCTTTTTCTTTAAACTACACACTTTGTTGTCCACCGTATTCCTCCTTCTAATCTATGCTAATGTATGCAGGTTTCCCTGGCCTGAAGGGTCTTTATGGACTAGATGGACTGAAGGGACAAAAGGGTTTTCAGGGAAAACCAGGTATGCAACATCACAATATCATATCATAATGAGCCAGAAATAAGCTTAAAGGTCCAGTGTGTGGGATTTAGAGGGACTTAGGGGCAAAACATGGATTAAATACTGGCAGAAATGGAAAGTATTATTCTGAACTTTCCATGAGTTTCTAATCACATTAAACAAAAAATTGCTGTGTTTTTGTTACCTTAGAGTGAGCCTTTTATATTGACAGAGGCAACAGGTCCTCTTTCATGGAGTCCGCCTTGTTGCACCATTTTCCTACAGTAGCGCTGAAAGAACAAACTAAAATAAACATTTATATGCTCTTTAGCAGCCACTGTATGGGAGGGTGAGACGAGAGGTGTTCAGTTGCAATCTGCAACCTCAACGCTAGATGTTATACCAGTTGACAAACACATTTTTTGCAGTGATCCCTCAAATGTGCTTATTAAACACTATGTAACGGAGCTATTATAGATAATAGTTTAACAATAAACTTTATCTGTCTAAAATGACATCAGCTAACATTAGCATGCTGCAGCCAGATGAGCTGGGTTTTTCAAGGTTAAACTCTTCAGAAATTACAACTAAATACATGGGTTTCTTTTTTTTCTTTTTATTGTAGCTTATCTAGTCTATAAATAATAAATATGTAAGATTTTAAACCATGCTTTCAAGGGCTTTACAATAGTGATTAAACTTGTAAAATTGGTCACTCGGGATGTATTTCTGAATTCTTCACTACATGCAGTGATTATGGAGCAGAAACCATGCCTCAGTTCATATGTTATTTAAAGAGACATGTTCCTGTTTGTCTGTTTACCAGGTCTGGATATCACTGGACCTGCTGGGGAATCAGGGGCCAAAGGAGAGAAGGGAGAAGGCGGTGAACACAGCAACCAACCAGGTGATCCTGGCACAGCTGGTCTTAAAGGCTTCCAAGGATCTCCAGGTTAGTAATAACTCTTCAGTACAATGAGGCACAAGTTAGGCCATCTAAGAAACTTGCTGCACTCTCGATAACATGATGCACAGTAACAATGAGGTCAATCAATCAATCAATGCTGTTTCAATTCCTCAGGTGACCATGGTCAAACTGGAACACCAGGACTCCGCGGCCCCCGTGGACCAGATGGGAAACCAGACAAGCCAGGATCCAGGGGGGACACTGGCTTTGTTGGAGCTAAAGGGTATGAAGGTAAGAAGATACAGTAAAGAAGAAGAGAAGAAGAATTGGTGCAGTGTGTACAATATTCCTGTCAAATCCTTTGTTTGCTCATTCACTACTCTCACCCACTGAGGAGCTAAACAACAAAAAGCTCGCTTTAATGATGAGCTGATCCATCTTAAATCCAACATGCATATGCTAAAAGGCAGCAAAGGAAAGTTGAAGGAAAAAATTAAAGAGAAATACAAAACTGGAGACAAACCAGAAGCCAAGAAGAACAAAGAAGACAGAGGACACACAAGGACACAGACTTAAATACACAGAGGCGAATGAACAAATGAAACACAGGTCTACACAGAGAGACGGTGGGAACACAGATAAAGACAGAAAGTGGGAAGTCAAACATAACTCATATAGATATGTCTATAATTTACAAAATAAAAACAGGAAAAAATTAACCAAAAAACAAAATCATGACATTTTTAGCTACAAAAGTGTATCAGAGGCCTGTGCCACAAAGCTATTAATGATTTTCGGCATCAAACCAATTTCTGTACTTTTAGCTTTTTAATATCTTAGTGTGATCTGGGCCGAAACACACTCCAGATGGGTGGTGCGTGTCATCCAGAACATTGCATTGTTACAAGATAATCAGTGCTATTCACTTCACTTGTGACTGTCTATACTAACTACATATATTAACCATAAATTATTTTTGTCTCTCAGGTCTCCCTGGAGCCAGAGGGTATCCTGGTGTTGATGCCCCCCCTGGAGAAAAGGGTATATCAGGAGGAAGTGGTTTTCCTGGATTCCCCGGTACGAAAGGGGGCAAAGGAGATCAGGGGGCGTTTGGATACAGGGGGCAAAATGGTGTTTCTGGGAAGAAAGGTAAGAATTAAATATTGAACCTTTAAATGGCCACTTGTTTGCCACCAGTGACATTTTTGCAATAGTACATGTTAGGGGCAAATTAAACATCCAGTCATAGAACATTTGAACAAAACATGATGATTTATGTTTATACTTGTCAATACAAACAACCAATACAAAATACATGGTCAATGTATGTTCTCATGTAAACGGACTGTCACGTAAATCCGACTTCACAAAGAAACAGCTTTTGGCAAACGAGAGAGACAGGGAGGGTCTCATTTTGCATGTAACATTACAATCCGCTCACATATGGCCAAAACAAAAAATATTTATATATGTCAGTTTCTTGAAATTGTTACATAGAGCCCCCTCACCAGCTGTGATCTGTGTATAGTCTCACTATATTTCCTCTCACAGGGGTGAAAGGAGAGCAAGGATTCATGGGATTTCCTGGTGTGACTGGTGCGAAGGGAGAACGAGGACCAGCTGGTTCCAAAGGGAGCACTGGACCTCCAGGTAAATTAAGCACATAACAGACAGACTGCTCACTCGTTAGCAGACATCATTATTCATTATTATATTATCTTTTGTGTTGCAGGTTTTCGTGGGTTCCCAGGCAACCAGGGTCCTCTTCCAATTCCCATCAAAGTCCCAGGAGAAAGGGGCTCTTCAGGACCACGGGGGATCCAAGGACCACAGGGGGTTAAAGGGGGAATAGGGCCACATGGGCCCCCTGGGGATGGAGGTAAGTTATTCTTATAAGACACGTGTTGTTGTGCATCCCTTAGTGAAATGTCCAGTTAAGCAACATACATGTAACCACTTCCTGTACAGGTTTCATGGGACCGGCTGGACAGAAGGGCATGCCTGGGATTTCTGGTAGACCAGGGGTGCCTGGATTCCGTGGAGGTGTCGGACCAATGGGCCATCCTGGTCTGCAAGGCAGGGAAGGTGCGTCTGATACAGTGGGCCAGTTTGGGATTAAGTTCATTAGCGGGGATTAAAGGATTTAAAGTAGGTGGAGGTTTAAGCAGGGAGCCAGCTACCAAGAGGTTTTTGATTGTTGTCGTTTGTTAACATTGGTACAGTGAATAAATTGACCTGAAAATGATTAACACTGAGCTGCGGATAGAGGTCTGTGTATATTATTATGTAACAATCTTAGCAGAGATGGTTGGCAGGGTTTAAGAGGGGAAGTTAAGAAAGATTTAGGCCACATGTATGAAGTGTCCTATTTCCTGTTTTGCGTAATTACGGTTTATTGTGACATATCAAGTGTGTACAGTATGTGTATGGAAGCACCCATTGTCCCTCTAGTCGATTAATGGTCTACTCGTTGCGGCTCTACATGAGTTTATCTTTCAAAACACAGCACTGAACACATCATCTCTCTATAGGCCTCCGTGGTAACACTGGTGTCTCTGGGTTGCCTGGTATGCCGGGCCGCAGCGTCAGCGTGGGTTACCTGCTGGTGAAACACAGTCAGACGGAACAGACGCCCATGTGTCCTGTGGGCATGTCTAAACTATGGGACGGATACAGTCTGCTGTACCTTGAGGGCCAAGAAAAGGCACACAACCAGGATCTAGGTAAGTCAGGGTGAACTGTAACAGTCCTCCCCAGTATGTTAATGTTCTCAGTGACATTTCTGGATTCTGCAGGGTACGGATATGATTTTGTTTTGGGGATTTTGCGAAGCGTCTCCTCAGTGTGAGGTTTTTTACAGTACAGGCCGGGCTGGATGCATCGATGGTGGAACATTCCCACATTCATTTGCAGACATTATAATCCAATGAAGCAGAAGACATTCCACAGAGGTCGGGCTCATCAGATCTCACTGCTGGCACAGTTTGACAAGTTCTTAATTTCAAGGACCCTTGTTGTCTTGTTAATCAAAGTAGAGCTACATTTGCGTGATCGAACTGAGAAAAAAAATGATCACGACTGCTTACAGAAAAAGACAAACTTGTTTTACATTAAACTCACGGTCATCTATGTGCTATCGGTGCTCTCAGTTGTTACGTCATCTTTCCCGCTGTTTGTTTTCCATCCTCCAAGTGTGATTCCATTCAGTATGCCAGTTCGTGCAAACATTGACAACAATGTAATCAGATTGTGTCTCTAGATAATAGAGGCAGAACACAGCTGGAAGGAAAATTCCTTTTGAAGATCTGCTATAAATTTCACCATCTTTCACAAAATATATATCGGCACATATCTGCAGTACAGTTAACCGTGTTAACTAGCTAGCAGCAGCTCCCGTTAGCAGCAATTAGCAACCCCCTGTTTGTTTTGAGTATGAATTCAACCTGTCCAACAAGAAGACAAAGCAACAACAAGCTAGCTAGCTGCTGTTGCTGCCTGTGGCTACTAATGCCGTGCAATATCATATCACAGGAGACGACGGATGAGAGGATAAAATATGTGCTCCAATTTTGACCAACTATAAACAAGATTAAATTACACAGTTATCTAATGCAACCTCGCCCTTGAGTTTTTACCATGTTGGAGAATGTCAGCTAATCTTAGCAAACTTCAGGTGAATATTATTCTCCTCTGCTTGTTTATGTTATACTACATTTTAGCATTTAGCATTTTCGTTTTGAAGCTCGGTTCAAAACTTTGAAGCTTATACTCTTAGAC
>OMLP01031677.1:0-44545 GCA_900302685.1 Spondyliosoma cantharus | reverse complement strand
TCATTTTTTTTTTTTTTTGAGTTTCAGCAATGTAATCTTGTAGCAAAATTGTATGAAGGATTCTATTATGAAAACTTTCTTTGAAATATAGGCCTGTTGCCAGAGCCAAAATATTGTTTGTTGGTTTGTTTATGAGATCCAGTTAGTGAAGGTAGGAAAATGTTTCAAAATTAGGGGTAGAGTCTTTCCAAAATACATGTGTATGCATGCAAACATGCAGGGAAAACATGTCATAGCCTATTCTACCACAGAACAGACAAGGAATCAGAGCATTATAAGAAAATGTAACGCACTGATTACAAATATATTAGAAAATCCTCAACACAAGCTTTCAGTTGGTACATTTTTGGGTCTGCTAAGTTTATTGGAGTAGGATTTGAGGATTTGTACACAGCCACATGAGTAAGGCTCTTTTGCACCTACAAGGCTGCAGTCAGGGCGAAAAATATCCATGTTCTGTTGCCGGATTTGTCACATTGAATCGCCCGAATGGGCGGGTGGTAGTTTTTACACTCAAGCCTGACCTGACAGATTCTTCTATCGAAAATAAAACATTAAGAAAAAAAGAAATACACGTGATGGAGAGTGTGTAAGTAAGTGAATAACTGTCTTCTCTAGACTGTGGAAATAAACTTAAAGGAAAAACAAATAGGTTTTTCCACAAAGAGCTTCTTGTCTTATCATAAGCAGCGTTTTTATTTATTTAATTTTTAGTTGACCTTTAAACCAATTACAGTTTTATCAACTCGTGCTGCGTTCATTGTACAGCCGTAATTTGGGAAATATTTGTCACCATCTGGTCACCAAGACATTATAACACTTGTATGGTCAGAGATTGTATTACCAGTACTTTATTCCTGTCTTCAAAGCATCGGACAACAAATGTATGCTTGTCTGTGTTTTTGTACTCGAAACTTTTTTGAAGTGTGACTTTTGGTGCTGAAACTTGGAAATAACTAATGCAAAACAAGTGAACACATCTGGTACAATAGTAACGTTTGTTATAATTTCTAACAAGTCAAATGTTGTTAGCAACCAGGCAATTTTAAGATTTCAGTTGAGAGGGAAAATGTACAGGCCTGACATTGCAGGCTACATGTTCACAAGGGTGTGCAGGAGTTCAAATAAACATTTGTCACCATGTTAAACATGATGAAGGGGCACATGCTCTCTAGGATGAGCATCACAAACATTAAACTGAGGTAAGAATAATCTTCTTAATGACAAGTTCCAGAAATAAATGAAAGAAATACAATGAAAGACGTTGATATCAAATGAACTACCCGTGTCCTTACATTTTAAAAATAATTTACATTTTATGTATTGTGTGTTTCCATGTGATGCGTAGGGTGGACGTCATGGTCTGAACATAGCAGCACCTGGCGGCCATTAGAAGAAGTACTTCCGCTTAAGCTGCTCAGCAGTGATGGCTGCCCATTGATTGTTGACAGATTCAACCTGGAGTATCCGAGGAGCCTCTGAAGGCATCACACGCCGTTTCTTCCTGTTTTACTGTCCTGGTTCAGGGCGCCTCATGACCAGGGTCGTTTGTGCACAGTTGTCAGCGCTGAGACGCGGTTCCTGTTTAGGTAAGGGGGACTGTGAACAACACGGGGGGCTTCGAGCGAGGGGACAGCTTCGTTGGCTTCAGTTAGAGCAAAGAAAACATGAAAAGATGCCGCAACAGATTCAGATGTTCGCTTATTGCCTCACTACAGTCCTGCTGGCGCTTGTCGCCACATTCTTCTGTTTGAATGAAAAAGGTAAAATGGAGGAAATGTGACATTTTATTTAACTGCTGCGCCATGTTAGCTGTGTGCTCCGTGAAGCTTTTTCATGCCTTTTTCCACGTCGGCCGAGGAGTTGACAGTTGGATGTGTAGCCAGGGTCTCTAGGACCCGGCAGACACCTAGCAGGGGCAGAGGAGCGGGCGGAGAAAGGTGAAGTTACCCTCGGAGGACTGATCAGAGGTCAGTTTTATATTTCCCCAGTGAGGGTTCAGGCCGCGAGAATGACTTGGGACACAGATCCCCAGTCAGTTTACTTTAAAGTGTCGCGTTACGCATCTTGCTAACGACGTAAAGGGATAAACATAGACGGCTAGGCTTTAGCTAGCACACAAAGAGTTGATTTATACAAGATATTATAATGATTCCCATGTGAAAAACTATCATTCATACCCCCACAAGTCCCTCTAAGCTACCTTCATGGTAGAAACAAACCGTTGTTGACGCTGTCTGAGCTGGCGGCGCCCCGCGGCTTTAACGCAGCTAGGAGCAAACATCCAGAGCAGACGTCCATCATAATCCGCAGTGTCAACATCTCCATTCAACTCCTGCTGGTGGAGGTGACTCTGTGAAGCCAGCCGGCTCCCATCCGCTATGCAAGCGAACACAACGCGGGGCTTCCTGTGGTCGGACGTGGAGACGCGGACCTTGTTGAACATCTGGGGCGAGCAGGACATCCAGGCGGCGCTGGATGGAAACTTCCGAAACAGCTTCGTGTACCGCGACGTCTCCCGGAGGCTGGGGGCGATGGGGTTTGAAAGGACCCCGGAACAATGCAGGGTGCGGATCAAAAGCCTCAAGAGACAGTACTTGTTGGCAAAGGAGGGCAATCTGCGGAACAACGGGCAGTATCATAAGATTTGTAAGTTCTACGACACCATGGAGAGGATTCTGAGCAACCGGCCCGCGCTTGACCCTCAGGAGTTCATAGAGAGCGGGGCGGGAGCAGAGGAGGCCGTGGATGGCCTGGAGGAGGATGGAGAGGATGCACAGGATATTTACTCAGAGAGCACAGGGGAGTGTCCGTATCCTGCAGAGACTGAAGTCAAGTTGGAATACCCAACTATTCCCATCCCTATTCCTGTTAAAGTGACAGTGGGCAGCAGCAACAACAACAACAACAGTAAGTGCTCCCTCCTCGTCGTGGATTGCCTCTTCTGTGTTAGACTGATGTGTTTATATTTTGAAGGTGCACTGTGTAGTTCTGGTTTAAGACATTATAATCAGATGAGAAAGATCTTAATTCTTCTATTCAAAAATAGTAATGATAAGCCTAAACAAAATAATAAAACAATCTCTTTGTTTTTATGACTGAATAAACAAACTGATATTAAAGGGGCACTATGTCGTGTAGGAGGAAAAAAATCAAACTTTTAATATTTACAATATTATTGAGGTGATAATACAAACAGAAATAGTTCCTTTTTTTCCATAATTGAATATACAAGCTGCCCCAGAACACGGTTTGCAGCTAGAAAGGTGGCAGGGTCCGCCAAATATAAATAAAGTAAAACAGTATGAAATTGTGTTGTCCTCTAAGGTCAGTTTGTTTATTCAGTTTATTCAGTCATTAAAACAAAGAGTTTTGTTTTGATTTGACATTTAACAAATTAATCAATCAATATATTTCTCTGCTTCCCCAAAGCTACATAGGGCACTTTTAATACCAATATTATTTGATTGTTAATGCTCACAGATGCATCACATAATGTTTCGCCCCTCCCCACTTCAGGCACTTCGACAAGGCCACAAAACAGCTGCAGCCAGTCAGCCAGTAATCTGCCAGCCAGAACACCTAAACGAGCAAGGAAGCGGCGTGCAAACTTCCCCATGGAGAAGCTCATGGAGCAGTTCCTGGAGCAGAGTGCCCAGGCCGAGGACGGCTTCTACCGCATGGAGGAGCAGCGCTTGCAGGCCGAAGACCGCCGCAGAGAGGCCGAACACGCCAGGGAGCTGCACATGCTTCAGATGCTCGGCCAGATGTTCTCCAGCATCTCCTCCTCGAGACCCGGCTCCGCGGCCACTCCCTCCAAAACGGCTCCCCCTGCCCGCGCTCCTGTGTTCTCCAGTGCCTCCCTGTCATGTGGACGCGGCCAGTCAGGTCACGTCAGACGCCCTTCACCCCAAACAGACTGTTTCACCCAACAGAGTCAACAGTTGAACCCAGATCCTCAGGCGTTAGGTATTAGTTACGGTGTCATGTGTGCAGCCTTGAGGTGGAATGTGTGAAGAGAAAACTGAATTAAAGGCGCATCAGCTGTAATGTGAAGGCTCGCTTACTCCAGTGTCACTCCTTTACACTGGTTTTCTTTAGTTCTTGTGTTTTAGTTGTGTATTTGTAGGCAACCGTTTGTCATCTTGTGTCTGTGGAAGGTAAAAACATAGAGAAGACACTGCTTCTTCATCACTTTGTTTATCTCCTCAGTATTTGAACGCTACTACAGTTTGGGCTGTACGTCACACAGAGGCATGGATGATGACACCTTCTCACTGGTTAAGAACATCGTCCCTCCACTGACGTCCAAAAAGCACAAGGGACAAGACGGACGTATCGGTATCATCGGAGGATGCCAAGAGTATGTCACACAAAAACATCATTCACCAGACAAGCTTGTCCGGGTCATTAGAACATTTGCACTAATTCTTTCATGTCCCCACTCTAAAGCTATACTGGAGCTCCATACTTTGCAGCAATCTCAGCACTAAAAGTGGTAAGCAGTAATTCTCATCATGCCTCTTTTGACAGATATAATAAACTATTGTAGTCCAGTTCTGGTGCAGTCACTGTGCCTTTTTCTCATCTTCAGGGGGCCGACCTGTCTCATGTGTTCTGCACCAAAGATGCTGCAACTGTAATCAAATCATACAGCCCAGAGCTCATAGTTCATCCAGTTCTGTAAGTACAGAAACATTTACACCAATTATTATCTGAATGTCATTTTGGCAGGATACTATTCTTTCATTGGATATTCTGACATCAATCTGATAATTTATAGAGAAATATGTCCTGACAAATTGCAAATTCAAGGTATTTCAACTTTAGTCAAACATAAAATTTATCAGTAGTGTAGTATACTTTATGTTGTAAATTATAATGCATTATGATCTTATAACAACAGTTATTAGGCATTATAAGCCTATTTGGTTGTGAATGCTGGTTGGCAGGAATTCAGTTTGGTGTCAGCTTTTCAACAAACTTACAATATTCCCCAATATACGATTGTTTTTATTTATAATTCATAATGTTAGCAATGCAGTCTAGCATTAGCTTTTTAACAGCCAGCACTCACAACTGCAGAAATTTCATTCAGAAATTGCCATCTGTAGTTCATCATAGTTGATCATCATGGTGCTTTCTCTCCAAAATGTCATGATAAGTTGAGAATTTGTTTATGGCTTGCTGTAATGCTTATAAGCATAATTTGTTTTCTTTAAGTAAGCAAGCAAAGATATTAGATCAGGCTGGTGGTAGTTTGGAATCTTCCACTTTGAATTTCTATCATGCTCTCTCTGTGTGATGTCAGAATCAACAAAGTGCCTTCAGTGAAAGATCAATATGTTTTTGGACTTCCTGGTCAGTGACCTTTTGAAGCTGACAAAAGTCACCATGTTCCTTGATTTTAGGTTGACTTTAGGTTGCCAACTAAACATCTGGCAAGGGATATATTAAAAAAGTGCATATTGGCTAATTCAGGCATATTTAAAGATTTAATATGTAAGAATTTTAGTTGAAAACATTAAACACAAAATTATCTAAAATGATTGAGAATGTCCATAAATAACACATTTGACGTGTTGAGGTCTATGTAGGTATATTGTTGCAGAAATACCTTAAGAAGTTGAAATGCTAACCAGCTAGCCCTTTGCCCATCATGTGCTAATGATGTAAGCTTAACTAATTGTAATAATATTGACCTTGAGAGTTCTTATGTTGATGCTAGCTCTATAGCTAAGTACATATGTTCGTAGTGACTTTCTCAGCTATGGATTTTTACCACTACAATTGCAGGTCAATGTCTCCAGATGCGATGGAGTTGGTATTTTTCACAGGAAACATTTTGGCATCTTATAGCATGAACTGCAACTAATAACAGCGCCATTCCATTTAGGAGAACTTGTTCCAGCGGCCACCATTAATCTGTCATAGCAGGAAAGCAAAGGTGAAACAAATGTAGTTAATGATGGCTTAGTCAGTGCCATTAAGTGTCTTGCCAAACAATGCCAGTGAGCCAGCGTGCTCACTACCTGGGCCCTGGAAACTCACCAAAATAGCAGAGTTAAAATACTGCACCATGTCTCACCAATTACCCAGACATGATCTCTTCCAGATTCCAGCTACAAGTACACATGCACATCCTTCCAACTACTGGTACTAATGTTGCATAAATGAGCAAATTGATTTTTTTTTAAAAAGAGTATAACCAGGGTGCATTTGAACACGTTCATCACATGTGTGTTTTTGCTTGTTTGTGTGAAGGGACAGTCCTAATGCAGTGGAAGAGATAGAAAAATGGCTCCCAAGATTACACGGCCTTGTGGTTGGACCAGGTCTCGGGAGAGAAGATTTGTTACTGAAAACAGCGAAGGCACGTGGAATACATTCACTCTACCATACACTCAAAAAAGTCTCTGAGGCCAGCTGCTTGTGCATAACCACAAAACTGAGCAGAGGTCATGTTTTCAACAGCTGTTGGATAGAACACATTGATCATTTTAAGCTGCACAACACAGCCTTTCATGTTTGTGGCTCCCTGTGACTGATGACTGTGAAAATGTCAATTTATTTCCCACAAAACATGGCTTGTAGACTTGACAAGACTACATATTGTTAATTAATATTTTCTCTAAAAGGAGCACTTGTACACTGGTGCTTGGCAGTACTTTTATCCAACGGTCCCTTGAGATTAAAGACACCTGAAATAAAATGTAATTTGGGTCAGACAGTACTTTCACTGTGCATCTAGAATTGTCGGGCAAATTTGATTAGACTGATGAAGAAATGTGTAAATGTACATAAAGATTTTGTTTAGCACAGCCTAAAGAGAACGTTGCAGTGTGCTAACATCACATGACATTTAATGTTACATTGTTTCTAGATAAAACCTTTTCTCTCTCTTTCAGGAGGTGATAGAGAAGTCGAAAGCAAGAGATATCCCCATAGTTATCGATGCAGTAAGTCTCATCTACCAGCTGTTGAACAGATGGGATTTTATTTGCAAAGCTAGGCACAATCACTGATTTCTGTGTGTGTCTTTGTGCTGTTTGTTTCGTTGTTTTTGTCAGGATGGATTATGGCTAGTTACTCAGCAGCCAGCTGTCATTCAAGGGTACCAGAAGGGCATCCTCACACCCAACTTCATGGAGTTCACCCGGCTGTATGAGTCGCTGGTGGGTGTCTCGGCACGGTTGAGGTGGTCACCGCCGTATAACATGTAATTCAGTGTGTTAATGTATTCGTCTTGTCGCAGCACCATGAGCCCATGGACAGCAGCGATCACCAACGCAACGTCATGCAGCTCAGTGTAGCCATGGGCAACCTCACTCTGGTGCTAAAAGGAGAACAGGATCTCATTACAGATGGCAGTAAGGGTTAGTATCAAGGCCAAAAGCAATATTCATGAGACTTAACTTCTCCAGTCCACTTAATCTTTTTGCATTCATGTATGTTACTACCCAGATATGAAGGAACTCTGATCTCAAGTTGTGACTTGTTGTGTTCAGTGATCTCATGCAGTGTTGAGGGCAGTGGGAGAAGATGTGGTGGACAGGGTGACCTTCTATCTGGATCTATGGGAGTTTTGGCACACTGGGCCCATGCTGCCTCTGCAGCTGGAATGTTAAGAGGGTGAGGACATGTTAAACACCTTTAAAGGACCACACTAATGTTTTTTTATGTTCAAGCTCATAACTTACAAACTGCATAAATGTCACTGAACCTTTTCAAAAACATTCTTTAATTGTTAAGATTTGTATACCTTTTCTTCATTCAATATTTATCCGTCTTAGTGAGTATTTAGTATTTTCTGCTGATATATTGTTGAGTCAAATAGCTGAGTAGTTAATCAAATTCTTTGTCTTTTTTTTTCAGCCTGTATGGTATATGATAGTAAACCGGGCTCTGTGAAAGTGTTTTTAACCATTCTCATGCATTTTAAACATAAAATGAATAATTTTTGAATAATAATTGAGGAAAATAGGAAAATGTCGGCCCTTAATGGTAATGTCACATGTCACATGTTTCCTAATCCATCATTTGTGTCCCCCTCCAGTATGAATCCCTCGATGATTGCTGCATTCGGGGCATGCTCTCTTACAAGACAGTGCAACAGTCAAGCGTTCCAGCGACATGGCCGATCCACCACCACAACGGACATGATTCAGGAGATTGGGACAGCCTTCAAGAAGCTTTTTGAAAGCTGAAAAAACGCCAACTGAAATAAAAATGGTTGTTTCAACGGCTATACATACAAACTCAAATGTGCATTCTTAAACACTGTTAATATATCCTATGGGTGGTAAATGTTCTCATCAAGCTGATTTGAAATAAAGGTTACACAGGTGTGGACTATCCTTTTGCAGACAGCACTGAAAACCTGGTGCTCTTGTTTGAGGTGTATTAAATGAACCTGAACCAAAAAACACGTCCCCCATCTCTCACTAGTGTCATGAACGCATTCACGAGACATGATGAAATCATGCTACATTTTGCTCTGCCAACTAAAGACACTGAGATGGTAAGAAATCAATAATAGAATTAATGTATTTGTGACCCATGAACATGTTGCCTAAAAGCAGACTACATCATGGCAACCTGCCTGTGTGGCCGCAGGGTGGCAGTATTTGTGTGGAAACAGTCGGGTTTCTGTGGTCGGTCAAACGATACGTGCCAAATCAATGGAAATAGTGGTGTTGGTGGAGTATCGCGGAGGGGTCATATAAGCTGTAATGTTACTAAAACAGAATAGCGCGACGTCAATGCTGAAAGCCGAGGAGAAGTTTCGACAGTTCGAATATTTGGATTCAACCTCTATCTGGTTGTAGCGGGTTTGTAGTGCAGTGCATGCGCACCGCTAAAAATATTTGTTCAGGCAGTTTAGCTAACAGCTAACATTAGCTGCTGTAGAGCTAGCAGTCGCGCCGAAGCTGCAACAGCACACACGACCTAGCGTTAACAACGAGAGCAAGAGCATCACGGAGCGTCAGACGTCTACAGCAGAAAAAACTACGGTAAGTTCCTGCAAGCGGCCGAACAACCAAAGAGAGTGTCAGAGTGAAGTTTTGCTGAGTGTTTGCTGTTGCGGTGATAAATGTCGCGCCTCGTTTGGGAACGTTGTGCCTGAAAAGCTAGCCTTAGCTAATTCGGCTAACAGTAACATTGAAGCAAACATGATTCTCAAAGTGGTTGCATAACGTTACAGTTAGTCTTTGCATTGACACGTACCTAACGCCCATTTAACGTGATGTGACCGTGTAACATTAGCTTGTTATAAGGTACTGCGATTCTTCACGATGTGGATGATAAACGCGTCTCATAGCGTTGGTTTCGTAGATCTTTGTGTTGTCACATCAGGATATCGTTTGTTTAAACCTTCAGCTAACGATTTAAGCGAAGGCTTGTTCATATCACTGGTAAAATCATGTTTCGTGAGTATTTCTAAGAGTTATCTGTTAACCAGCCTCAAACTTAAGGTAAAGTTGGTTAACGTTACTTGACGTAAACGTAAACTCCCCAGCAGGGTGCGTTAGCTGTACGTTTGTTGGTGTAAGCTAGCGTTAGTTATCATGACCATTACTCTGGAAGTCAAAGTCAAACTCAGCAGTGTTTTTTCTTATCGGTGTTACGTTCATATGTCGGTTTATTGCGCATCCATGCCCAAAGAAACGTTTTCCCACTATTAACGTTAGTTCACAGGGGGTCCTGGCTAGCTAACATTGAAGCTAATCTTTAGCTTTATTGTCTTCTCCGACCTTGTATGATACCAGAGGGGGACTCGGTTACAAATTCAAGTAATTTTTTCTATCCGCCAGAAGTCACCTTACACGTATTTAGCTATATACTTTAGCGTATGTATTTTTCTTTACTCTGTTGGCAGATGTATAGTACACGTAGCAATTTTCAGGATGGCTGACTTCAGATCAGTCGCCCCCTCCCCCTTTCACAGTTTAACCAT
This sequence comes from Spondyliosoma cantharus, assembly GCA_900302685.1. Classification (NCBI taxonomy): domain Eukaryota; kingdom Metazoa; phylum Chordata; class Actinopteri; order Spariformes; family Sparidae; genus Spondyliosoma; species Spondyliosoma cantharus. The sequence continues at coordinate 34,587 of OMLP01031677.1, read as the reverse complement.
CATAGTCTATATTTCCACACTGGTTACACATCATTTACATACATTGCAGAATGGTAGATATGACCATAATCTACTGTAGGGACTATTGAAGCTTGCACATTTGAGCATTACAAGCTGCAAGAGAAGTAACTTACGCCTTCACAGCCACGTTAACTGATGATTTATTGTTAACAGGTGCAGGTGTCAGCGTGTCCTGGGGTAAACACGGACCCACTATGTTGAACCCGGCCAATGGAGACCCAAGCCATGTTGTTGTGAATTATGTGGAGGAGTATTTGGACCTGGTGGAGTCACTGCCTTTTGATTTGCAGAGGAGTGTCTCCCTAATGAAGGAAATTGATGCAAAGTATCAAGGTAAAACAAACAAAAACACAGTGCTAACATGGCTACACTAGATACAGATCTTGACATTAGACATTAAAGATTTTATTGCCTATATAAACATTTTAATGCCTATATAAACAAACTCTTTGTTTTCATGACTAGATAAACAGAATAAACAACTGACCCTGAAGGACAACACAGTTTCATACTGTTTTACTTTGTTTACATTTGGCATCGAACTGTGTTCTGGGGAACCTTATTTTCCTCTGAGAATAGCTTGTTTATTCAGTCATGGAAAAAAAAAAAATTCTAACTATATAATATTGCAAACATAAAAATTCTAAGTCTTAATTTATTCTAAAGCTACGTAGTGCCCCTTTAATAAAACTAAACTCTTATGAGGTTTCAAAAATCATACTGTAATATTCCTGCTATATATGACTTATATATGACAGATATTAATAATGCCAAACACTCATTGTTGCTATTATTTCTTAGGCTGTGTCCTTGATAGAACTATGTAATCAGGTTTACTTATTAGGTAGATTTACACATACAATTTTTTTTTTAAGGAATTAGTACTATAGAGAGAGTGTATGGTGAGTGTCAGGTCAGTATAATCTTTGTCTTGTGTGTGAGTGTGCATTACAAGTGAACATAGAATTCAGCAAATATGGAGGGTAAACTTAAAATTATAGAAAAATGTTTGGTTAACGATAGCTTCCAGACAACAAGAGTCCTGTTGCCTCTGCAGTTTTTCCTTCTTTTTCTTTCCCCTACTAATGCAAGTAAATTAGAGTACAGTACAGAGTGTACAAACTGAACCCTCGACAAGTACATTGCAGATGTTTAGCTACACACTACATTTCTGCGCCCATCAGCTCTTAAGCTGCCTCTGCAGTTTCATTACATTTCTCCTCAGTAGTCAGTCTCACCCTCTGTATAATCATGGCAAATGTTTTTAAACAAACTGTACTGAATGAATAGCTCCCTTGTGCATTTCAAATATCCATTCAGTAAACACATTTCACAGCTCATGATGTACAGCAAGAAAACTGATCAATGACAAGTGACCATTTTTATTTGTGTTGACTTAAGAGAATATGTTGAATTTCAGCGATCCTTTGCTTGAAATAATTCTTTGATTCTTCTTTGCCAGATGTTCTGAAGGAGCTTGATGATGCCTACGAGCGGTATCGCCGGGAATCTGACTCTGTGCAGAGGAGAAAGCTTCAGTTATCCATTCAGAGGGCGCTGATTCGCAGTCAAGAACTCGGAGATGAGAAGATCCAGATTGCTGGTCAAATGGTACGTAAAGAACACCCTGCAGCTGCTCTGGCAGAGCTGCTCCTTGGCAAACTTCCAGGTGTGAGAGTGTGTTTACAAATGTGTGAGTATAGAGAAGTGCTTTCCTGGAACATTTGAGCTCAAAAAATCAACTCAGAGTAAATAAAAAGAAAAAAAGTTCTTGTAAGCCTGTTAAAAGGCTTTTTTGTGTTGCAGTGTATTAGATTTTCCATTTTGCACACATTTGAATTTCATTGAAGTCTGTGCCAGGAAAAACGTCTTTGAACATTTGCAGAGCACCAACAGTACAACACACTGAATCTTCTTATTATAGTTGCTCACTAGAGGGTTACTGGAAACACAACACCATAGTTAACCTTTTCCTTTGACATTTGTGGTTATTCAACGTTGAAAGAAGATGCATCTCTTATAAAAAAGGATTGGATGCACACTGGATACTCTGGCTTATAATTTTGATATGAGTATTCCCCTCTATTTTTAACTCCTAGAGAAGTACTTGAAGAGGGTAAAGCTGTAGGTAGTTATGTTGCTGCACATCTCCTTATCAGGAAAAAGTGAAACACAATTTGATGGGCAAGAAGCATGCTGCCTGCCGGTTATTAAGTCTGTTAAATTAAGCAAATGAAGAATAAATTGCTTTAAGATAATTTAGTTCTTTTAACATTGAATAAACTTAAACATTTGATCTATCCAAGTAAGGCCAACTTAACTCTTTTAAATGTTCTAAATAAACTAAACATTTCTTCTTCTTTGTAGGTGGAGTTGGTTGAGAATCGAACACGACAAATAGATTGGCATTCTGAACTCCTCCTTTCCTCGCAAGAAGTTCCAGAGAGCCACATCCCCACAACAACGTCCATGACAACCACTGCAGCATCCATGATGTCATCGTCCTCATCAGCCACCATCACCCCAGGCAAAACCAGCCACCATGACAAGAAGCGCGACGAGGTCACCCCAGGATCAGGTGGTGGAGACAAGTCCGGAGGGAAACGATCAAGACGTCAGAAAAACGGAGAGAATCGGGAAAGTTATGGGGGTCTGGATCACGCTGAGGAAGTGGGTGTGGGGGCTTCACGGGAAAAGAGAGCCAAAACATCTTCAAAGAAGAAGAAAAGGTCAAAGGGGAAGTCTGATAGAGAGGTGTCACCTCCTGACCTGCCCATTGATCCAGATGAGCCAACATACTGCCTGTGTGAGCAGGTGTCCTACGGCGAGATGATTGGCTGCGATAACGATGAATGTCCCATCGAATGGTTTCATTTCTCCTGTGTCGGGCTCCATCATAAGCCCAAGGGCAAGTGGTACTGCCCCAAGTGTCGGGGTGAAAATGAGAAGACCATGGACAAGGCCTTAGAGAGGGCCAAGAAGGAGAGGGCATACAACAGGTAGCTCGCTCTGTGCAGCCAAATGAACACTGTATTGTGTAAAAAATATCTACATTTTATGTCCCGTCTTTGTTTCCATTTGTCAACACTGTTCAAAAATGTAAGGAATTGATAATAGAGGGTTTGTAAATAGTTATTTTTGTAACTGCTGCATAGCAGATAACCAACACATCTCCCTCCTGTTTGGGATCATTTGTAAAGGATGGACTTTGTACAGTACAACCTGCATGTAACCAGCTGTCCCGCACTTACATCTCCTTTGTTTTTATCATGCATGCAACATCACTCAGTCCATTACATCTGCTCAACTGACAAATAAAATGTTTCTAAACAAAGAAGAATTTTAAGTTCATGACATCATTATGGAGTGAAAATCCCCATAAGCTAATATGTAGTAGTAATAATAATAATCAAAAAGGCACTGTAGTTTACTCTATAGGTTGGTTAGTTTGTGAGGAGGATTACACAAAAACTACTGAACTGATTTCCACAAAACTTGGATGGAGGATGGGTCTCAGCCCCAAATAAATCCAACTTACTTTTGGTTCAGGTCTGGATAAAGGGACGGATCCAGGATTTCTTCTTAATTTCTTTAGCCTTGCAAGATAACATTTTTCAAATTTTTTGTTAATCTTTCAGGGAATAATGTACAATTGAAAATGCTGAGCGCTACAGAACTTTCAAGTTTGACATTGGATTAGGCTTGGATTTGGCAGAGGTATGAACTCTACTCCCATTTTTCAGTACCTACTTCACCAAATGGCAAAGTAACACAAACACTCTTGCTGGTGAATATAGTGGAGCATTTATCAGACAGATAACTTCCCTCAGGGTTTGGTAGAGACCACAAACACCAAGCTTAAAGAGAGAGGAACTACCATTCCACAAGTTGACATTAAACACAACCTTATGTCAATGATGATGTTGCTCCATAAATGCTGGATGTGTAAGTAAGTAAATTTCTTTCACACTGCACTTCTGGCACGTCACAAAGTGGGTTGACCCCGATTTTAGCTTACGGCTTGCTGTCCTTGCTTCAGAGCGGGGTTAGCCCCAAGTTTGTGGGGTTGTCCCCTGAAAAATAAATGAAACACAGAGCTAAAAGGTAAGCGGGAATAAATTATCCCAGGGACAACTCTGCAATATAACAATGGTCCTTAAAAGTCTTAAATAACCCTCGAAAGAATCATATCTGAAAGTTTTGACTAAAGCTCAAGTGAAATGCTAAATGCTGTTGCTCTACCATAGATTTTGAATAACAAAGCCTCAACAGTAGATCTGTTTCATATTGATACAGTGTCAACATGAGTGAAAACACCTGCAGTCCAGCAGCAGATCTTGCCCCTTTAACAATATTGGCTTGTATTGTCACTTTTATTTTAACAAGAGCAAATCTATTGCCATGTTAAAAAAGTGAGGATGTAACTCTTGTGTTATTTAGTGTTGTTCTTAAATGGATCAAGCATTATGTGATTATACAAAATCATAGTTTACCTGACAGGCAGTGTCTCACATTGACTTCAGGGTCTTCTTGATATATGAATCTCAGACTCAGCTCAAGTATTAACTCCCATCGAGGCAGGGAAAGTCATTTTTAGATCAAATAGTTTTGAATTTGCAGTTACAATATAACACTTCCCACATAAGGATGGATTTGCCTTTTTTTTTTTATTTACAAGTGCTGAAAAAATGACATGGGGACAACCAGTGCAAAATCTGTACATAAATTCAGTTGCAGGTATCTTATATACATGAGTACTGAACAGGAACGTGAATACACTCTTTCTGTCATGCATGTAACAGAGTTCACAACACAGCAAAAGACTTGGTGTAAAGATGTCTGATTTAGTCGTAGTCCATGATGCTCAGGCTGCTCATTCTCCCAAGGAAAGGTAGGATGATCACATTGGAGCCCAGATAAAACTGCCTTGTGAAAACAAACTGACAGAAAACATGTGGAGCACAACAGAAGAGGACCCAAGATGTCATTAACACACCCTTCAAGACACATAACACAATTAGTCATGGGGAGTTATTACAGCAAGTTAGAACACACCAGAATTTTGGGTTAATTGCCCACAAGTCCATACTGACAAAACATCAAGGCAAGATTCAGCACATTTCCCCTGATGGACTGGAAAGGGGGATAGAATAGAAAAAATAAATCCCTCTTGGCGGGCAAAAAAAAAATAACATTCTATGAAGGGAGGTCGGAGGTAAAGTGCATAAAAGCTTAAAATCAAAAAGGTGGGGGGGCCCAAAAATTAAGAGGTACTCCACTAAAACTTGCAGCACACACAGCTTAACAATGGAGAGAGCAGCTATGAGGATTGTCAGGTCAACTGTCTCTCCAGCTTTGTTCTACGATGGCAGACACACGCTTCTCGTACTCCCGCTTGTTCTCTTGGTACAGCTGGGCCGCCTGGCTGTTGGCTGGACTGTTGGGGTTTGGTTCATCAAGCAGGGACTGGGGAGAAGAACAGAAATACATTTTTAACAGGGTTTTGGATTATTTGTTATGCACTAAATGAATTTCCACTTCACCATTGTTATTACCACTAAATTAATAAACGGTACTCGGAACAACTACTCAATAAAAGTAGTTATGGCAGAATAATTTATGGGAAGGAGTTACTGGAGTTTTCACAATTTTCTGACATTTTATTACGAGCATCTATAAATTATTTATTGTCAAACAACAGAGACATTTAGTACAATTCTTACATACATAAATAGAACTGACACCTGATTTTTGGGGCCAATACAAACATTAGGAATTTAAACACTCTGATATAAACACTTTTTTGTAATGATTCCTCAAATGTGGTTATAAGCACTTTACATAAAAAAGATATGTAAAGAAGGCAGGATATTCTCCTGTTAAATAAAAAAAAAAAAACAGCCAGTAAACTTACGGGGAATTTAATAATTATAACTTATCCTGCGCATCCCATTTTGCATTATTATCTTACCTGGATAGATGTAAGAATAGAGGACACATCATATGTGGGACTCCAACGATTCTGTAGGATGTCCAAACATATACTTCCATCTGCATAGACTGTGGATAAAAACACAGTTACACACTATCCACAGATAAACATTATAAACATCATAAAGTGCCAGGAGACAATACTCTTACCATTTGGATGAAACATCTTTGACACAAAGCGTACTGTGGGGGGTTTGTTGGGGTATTCTTCTGTGAACTCTACAATGAGTTTAAATGTACCTGGGACAAAAACAAGACACAAAAACATTTTATTATGAGCCATTAAACCTGATGATGGTGGGGAATGTTTTCAAGGCAGAGAGAGTGTGTTGGAGCAACACTTCCTCCCTCAACATGAGAAGTCGTAAAAGTGAAATACTTTGATTTGCAAAACTGGCTTGATAATAACATTAGAGTATATCAAAGGGCTTCCTAGTATGTTAGTTTGATGATGAGATTTGTAAGATACTCTGTTTTAGAGTATCACCTAAAGGAAAACAAATGATGAGTGTGTTGTTTTGCAACTGGCATACAAGTAGTCAGAATGGAAAAGGAGTGCATGGATGTAATGTTGCCATGTTAGATATGTGCAAAGTAGTGACAGTATACATCACAACACAGTCAGTGACAGAGATAGTAAGCATCTTACCATCCTCAAAGGGAGTTCCTTCAGGGCTGTGCGGTCAGAGAAAAAAAGGGAATCAATTAATTTACACAGAATTTACAAGCATTTGGGAAAAATCTGTTCATATTCATTATTGTTGTGCATCACTGTCTTACCCAAATATGACTGCATTCCACACCATGATGTTGTTTTCAGAAGGGGCACCACTAACACCGGCTGGAGGGTCCTCTTGTAGCCTGTATAACAAAAAATAACAAGACATAAAAAACAAAATGTTGTAGCAGGACTTCCATTAATAGGAATCTAGATTTACTCAGCCAAACAATTAGAGTCAGGTGATTCCTATAAATTAATGACCTCTTTCCTCTTTTAACATTATGCCCCAGTAAGAGTAAGAAGAATAAATTGCCACATAAAAAATTACCTAGATCATGCTTTCTCCTTAGTTGAGCCATAAACAAATATAACCCTGGTAAGTATTTTAGCAAAATGTAAACCTGCCTTTCACTTAAAGCAAAAGTATCAACATATCACAATAGAAACGGTCTCTGTAAATCAATCAGGTCAGCGCCATGACTCAATTAAATGTAAAACATTGTACTTTATCAGTAACTACTAAGCAGCATCTTAAAAGTCTATCAGCCAAGATAAACATTAATGTCACTACTGACCAGTTATCAACCAAAGCATGCTACATATAAGCACTGTTAGTGGCTAACTTTGAAATATGGGACATTTTCCAGAATAATCTATTTTGAAGTTCACAGAAGCATCTATGTGGCTTGGGTATTTGTCTTGTTCGTGTAATTACGAATGTGATTATCATATTGTCCTAAGCAAAATACACAGCATGGACTGGCTCTTACACTTACTGCAGCAAACCTTAGGACACATGTCTTTCCAATTCTAATACCATCACTTGCACAATCACCACTGGATAATATAAGCTTGTGAAAGGTTTCAATAGCTTACTTATCGTGACCTAAAAACTTAGTTCCCTGAACTCTAGACGTGTCCAAATCCCTGCAGGTCAACATATCCTGTCCTGTCAGACCTAATGAGACAAAGGCCGATAGTCTGTGCTTAATAGCATCTGGAGCTGCTGTAATTTACAGTTGGGTGAACACATGTTTGAGGACCCAGAGAGATGTCTTCACTCAAATTGACACGCGGTTTAACTTGCTAGTAAGTGAAAAACAGCAATCCGTTAACGTCGACAAAGACTTCTCTAACTGGCGATGCTGACTTGTGGAAATGTTCCACGAGTATGTGGCGACTTCCGCTATGACTTTATATTGTTCTTCTCACGTTCATCACAAAGTATTCATGTTTCAGGATGATGTTTTGTGGTGTTAAACCTTGCTTCATGATAAAACACAAGCCAAACTTTGAATAACTCATTTACAAGGGCAAGGACCTTATAACTTATCATAGCTGACGTCAATGCTGGTTGGCAAAATACCTGTCTGACACCAATGAACCTGGCTATATAGGTCCCTTGTCTGTTACCAATTACTGTTAATAAGACAAGCGTATATTTATAAAGCAGCAACGTTAAACACGGTACAGTGAACATTTTAGCCCAAGGATGAAATAGCCAGCCGGTCATTTGCCACGGACATTTAAATACTGGCTAGTTTAAAGAGTTGGCTAGCAGTCGGTAACTGTGACAGTAACCGTAGTCGGCTGAGTTAGCAGGTATCAGCTAGCATTGTTAGCTTTAGCTCCGGGCGAAGCTTATCTACAGAATTGACCTAATTTCACTGAAATGATTCAAGTTCATGAAAACACGACATGAACCACACAGTGTCAGCGTTAGTATTGTACTATGGATAATGTCGGATAAATAGGTTTATACTGATACATAATAGTCATCTATGCCAAGCCAACGTAAGCTAGGCTAACGTTAGCTGTTTTTGACAAATCATAGCTAAATAACATTATCGGCATAATTCCTGACCATCAACTCACCGTTTAAAATCTCTCATAAGTCTCCTTCTGGCCGGGGTTGACATGGTTTAACTTGTGGAACGCTTATTGAAGACACGGGTACGTTCACAGGAGCTTATTTTATATATAAAAAAAAACGTTATATTGTATTTAATGGTTATTTGACACCTTCACGATAACTCCACTACCGATAGCTGGTCGCTCTCGATAATCCTGACTCTCTGGTTTGCCCAGCTAGGTTTACAGGACGATACCACCTCACGGAAGGGGCAGGGGACAATTTCGAGTGCCAAGTTAAACAATCATTTTGTGGTGGTGAAATATCAATGCAGGCATGAAATGCTATCACCGATATATGTTTTTAAAAAATCTATTCTTTATAACAAGATACATGCATCTATCAGGTTTTTTTAATTTAACATTTGCTTTTTTCCATCCCCCATTCTCATTGAGATCGTCGTCTGTCATGGGGCGTGGCCACGGTGACGTGGTGTTTGTGCAGCGCAGCTATGATGAAGGTCGCTCCTGCTGGTGACAGGTGACTGTTGGCAGTACATCACCATGGCGGTGCCCCAACACGTGAGGCTGGAGTGGGGGAGCCTCGTCTGCTCCACTTACAGCAATGTAGTGGATTTAAAAATAAAAGGCTAACCAACACTTTGATTATTGTTGTTAAATCACAAATACCTATACAGTTCAACAAAGTTGCCAAAGTTGTAGTGGAAAGATGGACCCCAATTCTCTAAGCAAAGACATTTTTTAAAATGATCCTAAGTGCTATTACTTTCTATGCATCCAGCAAAATGTGTAGCTAATGAGTTGTTGGCTAATATGGCATTTTGCGTTTGGATGAGGATTTATGTCACAAGTACATGTGGAGGGAGTTAAAAATAATGAGCAAACTTTAACTTTTGCAAAACGTTTTTAATTAGTAATGAGTGACATGGGATGCACTTGCTTTTGTTTTTTTATTAACATCTAGAGGAATCGCCCCTCTTGTTGAGACAGAAACTAAATTTACGTATTGGCAGTGGTTCAATACAGATGCTTACTTTAGTGTTGATCAGAACAAGGCTATTTACAATTTAATCAATCATGAACAGTAAGCTAAACAATCACTTCCTTTTAAACAACAAACAAATCAAATCAACTGTCAGTCACAAATGTCAACACGTCCACAACAATGGGACTGCTCTTTCCTCCAAGAAATAATCATATATATGAAAAACAGGACCATTCAATGGCTTTAAGGCAAATTAATGCTTGTTTAGGCTTATATGAGATCCAGGCAACAAAAAAAACAACAGCCTGGTAACTAGATCCTTTGGCATTAGGATCCATGGTAGAGAAGCATGGTGCTGAAGAAGGCATGGTCATACAGCTCCTCTGCTTTCACAGATTTTTGGTGCTCCACCTGGCTGCCTGCATTGCTGTGGTTCTCAGGTGAGTCACTGTAGATTAGTTGGCCATGGGCGATGTCTGCTGTGGGGTCACATCCAAAGGAATGCTGTGGTTGATCGTGACCATTTAAGGAAAAATCCTCACTGTGTCTCTCACCTGCCACTGAAAATGAAACAGATGGTCAAAAGGCATTCAAATAATGATCTGTGACCATATTCCTTATTCTATACATTTAAATAGAAAGGAAGACCACTGAACTGATTTTGTTTTGCACAACTATAAAATAAATAGGTTTAAAGGCAGTTGTATGACCACATTTCTATACACTTGCTAGGGTACAGGTACAAAAGGTACAAAAAACATTTTAGAGCCTTATGCAATACCACAAGTTTGACCTGAGACTATGTTCTAAATAGATTGAATCCTGATCTGTGGGTCATTTTGCCATATATGGTAGTGTATGACACACTGACCTAGTTCTGTCTCCAGTGGTATTTAAGTGAACGCATCAAGTCAAGAAAATCTGAATTGTTCCTGACATGGTTGCATGCCATAATCCAAAACCCTACATAAGAAGCACATGTGATTTAAATTTAGACGAGTTTAGTCTTGCTGGTTGCTGAAAAATGTGAAAAAAAAAAAAGAATTCCAATTTTCTTTTTCAATGTTTCACATTTCTCAGGCCATAGGGCCAGGACTTGACAGATGCATGAAAATACATCAAGAGAACAAAAGTCCACCACAAATCACATTTATAAAATTTGTCAACATTTAATGATTTCACACAATCAAGTACAAAGCTAAAACTGCTCAGTACTAGGCATTGGACGTTCCAACTTGAATGAATATACACTCAAACCTTCTGCATGTAAAACAAAATAAAGAGACAGCACCTGCAACATGAAATAGTACTATAAAATGCAGACAGAAGAAAATAATTTCCCTTACCAGTATCTAGAAAAGTTACAATTATTTACATTGAGTCATTGTTCAACTATTAAATAAAGCTCAAGAAATAAGGCTTTTTGCAAATCCATGCAAACTTTCCTGAGCGGTACTGCTCACTCATAACTGATTGTAATTTACCAATTTCAAGATCAGACTGCGTTTAACTATAACATACAGATGTGCAAGCCCTGCTAGTTACCTAAAAAACTGCCAACACATACAGTTAACATTCACCATACTCGAACATTACATAAGCACACAGCCAAAATGAACGCAAAGGAACAAATAGGAATAACCAAATCTCAAGCTCATGGACCAATATGTCTTAATACATGACATCTAATAACTACAACCAAAAAAAGCTGCACAGTGAATCATTTATCCTTTACGAGCTACATTCATGTTGGGATATGCTTTGGCATGAAGTTGTTGGATACAAAACAGCATCAGCTTGTATGTGATAGCATTTAGCCTTGGGAGACATTTCCTCAGTGTCTATTAAATATTATTTTTTACATATATGTCATCATCAATTGTTTTATTATTCAAAAATAAATTTGATTTATTAAACTCAACTGGGAAAAAAAACCATAATGCCAATAAAACCCATCCAATCACCATTTAGATATTACATCTCATACTAATCACACTTTTCTTTTTTCTTAAATTATTATTTCTTAATAGAACTGTAAAGGAGCATTACACTTTTTCTAATCTGTTTAGGCTTCCTGTTCCCAGCACAAGCTCAACAGTAAGATCTTCAAGTGACCAATGACAAGTTTCCCATTATGCAACAATGCACAACTGGGTGAACAATAATTAAGACCAATATAAAGGTGACCAAGACTGATTTTACCTTTCAGTCAATATGCCCTACATTTGCACTGGTTACCACACAGTGTCAAGGGAATGCAGATCATTTTGTTTTATCTAGGATGCTGCTATATAATTGTGCAAAACAAAACTCATCGTTATTATCATAAACAAAAACTAAGGATTATACAAAGATTAAATGTATAACTACATTACAAAGAAATCTCAATATTTTTATCCATCCGAGTATAGTCAGGTACATAGAAGAGTAGAAAATACATCACACACACACACTGCTGTTAGTCTTCAAATGTACAGTAGCTTACCACCAATTCATGGCAGATGTATTCATTTATGCATGAAAAATCAAAAAAAAGAAAACGTTACCAGACTATACCGAAAAGATATACTGCACAAATGGGAACCTTAGTGTGTGCCACTACACACAAACCCTCTACAGATAGGCATAAGAGTTGGTGCACCGACATGGTGTCTGCATTGATGCCACAGTGATGACCTCCAGCTCTTTAGTCGCAGGGTTTGACCTGTCCACACACTGATCCAAGGGCCCTGGCCCCTGCGGTGGTGCAAACCCACTGAGCCCAAATGCAAAGGGTCCTGGCCCACCTGAAGTTACAGTCGCTGCCAGCTCCATGTTCATGCTTTCCATCTGGGCCTCTCCAGCACCACCCAGTGGCCTGTTCCCATTCAGCAACTCTGGTGGCATGCCCAGACCTGAGAGAAAGAGATGCATATATATGAAAGCTCAGAACTATTTGAGTCGAACGTTATTTGTAACATCAAGCACAGCGGAGACACTAGAGCAAAATATAGTTGAGTCTCTTGCTGTTCCTGCATCTATTCTGAAAGCCATTTCTGCCTTTAGAGATTAACACTACACTACACTAAGAACAGGTGTTCTGATTTACGTAAAATAAAGAATCTTTCTTTTTTTTACACTATTGAAGGTCAAAGCTCCAAAAGATCAATTTACTAAGTTTCTTGTCATCCACTTCTGAAATACATGCCCACTCCATTACAGGGCTTTCAGTAAAGAATTTTAATCTTAGAAGTTGTAACCATTCCTTCAAGCATTACAACACTGCACATTTAAATAAATAGTTGGTTTTATAAGAATAACCAATACAGTTGATGCCTAACGCTAAGTAACATTTGTTGTGTTAAAGTGGGTTGTAGGATAAGGAAGAGCTGCAGAGAATAGTTGATGGAAAGAAACCGTTTTTGGCACTATTTTGATAATCAATTACTAGTTTCAGTAATTTTTCAAACATATATGTCAAACATTTGCTGGGTCAAGCTTCTTAAAATGAAAGAATTTGCTTATTTTCTTTGTCACTTGTAATAGTAAATGAAAACTCCTTGGGTTTTGGACTATTAGTTGGACAAATTAAGCAATGTGGAGATGCCAACCTTTATAGAATAATCGAGTAATTATCAAAATAAATTGGTAGTTAGTTTAAGCCCTAATGAGAAGCAGATGCTGGATTTTTTTTTTGTCTGAATTGTATGTTATACACACACTGTTTCCACATGCAGCACTGCTGTCTGTGGAAAAAATGCTGTGAATTTGTCTTCAACAGTCATGTTCAGTCCAATATGACTGAATGTCCAGCCGCTAATACGAGATGCAAGCTTGACAAAACCTGGACAAATAATCTAAAAATTACTAATTAGTTTGTTTAGGTCAGTGACCTACCGTTAGGTCTTGCCTTCTTCACTGGGTTTGCTTCCATGCCATCGAACGACCTCTTTCTGTTTGGCACGCCGTTCAAGAAGCTGCGTCCCTGAAAAGTGGGGTGAGCGTGGCCCCCGTTCTGGGTCATGCCATTCAGAAAAGCCCCGTTGTGGGACTGAGCCATGTTTTGCTGGAAGTTCTGGGCATTGGAGAGAATCTCAGCACACTCCTGGAATCCCTGGGCGTGGGCCAGGTCAGCAGCAGTCAGCCCACTGGCATTCCTCATACTGCACAACGGGAAGGAAGAGTGTTAGAGACACTTACTGTACGTTTGATTGAAACAAATAAAACAAAACAAGACACGCTCAAGCGCGCACACACACACAGGCACTCGCATAGACTCATTAAGCACGTACTCGCGCACACAAACACACACACACACACACACACACACAGACACACAGATGTATAGAAATAGCCTGTGCTGCTCTACCCTCTCATCCTCTTCGTCATCCTCATGAGAGATGACGACTGATCCTTTTGGATCATTTGCATATTCCATAGAACTTAAATCTTGACACAGTTGCTGTGTCTGCTGCAAAAGTACATGATTAAGACAACTGAAGGTGTGCACCAGGTTATTTTAATGACAACCTGAAATGATTTAGATATTTCTAGCAAATGTTCTACTAAATACCAAAGAGAGTTTCCACAGGTGATGTAAGAAGTTTGTCTTGTCAGCAGGAAAATGTGACATCAAGGAGGATTTTGCAACAGGTGATAGGCGGCTGTCATCTCACATCTCCACTGGAGATACTGCTCAAGGATTTTGGCAATGCCGCATTCAAAGACCAGCCATGAAAGAAAACCTGGAGTGGGGAACATGTCTGCATGAATATACACTATATATAATAGGTGTGAGTGACAAGTGTGGAGGCGAAGTGGACAAAAGTAGATAGCAGACTTCTTCCAAGACAATACAAGATCCAGATGTTCATCATCCACAGGAGTCCAGGATGAAACATAGGTGTATCTTAAGAGGAAACTCCACAGACTTGATGGTTACAAGAGAGAATGAATGAAGGAAGAAGGAACTGCAGCCTTCAGCCGTAAGAAATCCAGATGTCTCCATCTCATCCTCATCTTGTTTCAAGAAAGATGAACAAGAGAATGAAAAGAAAAATTAAGAAAAAGAATAACAAGAGGCTACTCTGAGATGTTTCTACAGTCATTTATAACTCAAAAGAGAGTCTTTGCACCAAGTACAGTTGTGTTAATCATATCCAGTTGCAGCAGGAGTAACGTGATTTTCGTAGTACAACAATGAATGAGCAAACTGTGCTGTGCAGTTTCCAATTTTTTCAGATTTTCAGACTAGCACTTCAGTGTGGAGGCAATTTCACTGGAAAAAATAACTAATCCTATTAATGCAATTAAATACGGCTACGCAAATGAAGAATGGACTATTTAACTGTATGTTACTGCTGTATCAATTTAGTCAATAATTTGCCAGGAAGAGCACATAAAATCTTCTCCAGCTGATGTGAAGTTAACATGCCGAACACATGTCTGCCAGTCTAACTAACCAATAGGGGTCTTTTAACGAAATGATGGGAATCCCCCCCCGTTGGCCAATTTACAAAACAATACTGCACTTGTTCTATGTCTAAATGTCATCACACTGTGAAATGAGTTTGCTGAGCAAACAACTGTGTCTTTGTCAAAGAATTGGGACTCTGGCACACATCCAAGCTTGTAGTTACAATTGAAAAGGTGACGGGGATGAAAACTTCTGCATTTGCAGCCTATCTTATGTTCATATCAATACACCAGAAAATAGGTCATCTCCATTCTAAGTTGGAGAAATAGTGTACCTGGTGGATTCTTTACGAACTGTATGACTTAGCACTATGATTTATTCTACTCTAGTTTAATTAACAACTCACTGCTACCTTAAAAAGAAGTGATATTGACTTCCACACAGTGAGGCAGAATTTAAAGTACAGTTACTATTTGGTCATTCATTGTGTTTAGAAACTGTTCTTTCTCTGCATTTTTAGCTAAACAGTTGTACAAAAAAGGAACATTTCAAGAGCTAGTGCACATGAAAAATATTTCATCAAAAATTTAAGATTGAAACAAACAAACAAAAAAAATCACACATAACTTGTTGCACATTACCCGTCCCCTTCAAAATTAACGCTTCCAAAGGATACCTCCAACAGGTTATATATCAAATACCATTTTGAGTTGAGGTAGATGAGTTGGTCTCACTTGGAGGAATAGAAAGTCTACTTTTATTAGCAACAAACAGCTAATCAGCAACAATCAGCTCACTAAAAAACAATATTTCTCTCTGAATAAAAATATGAGCAAATCAGTATGGACTAGAGAGAAAGGACATTGTTGCATTATCTTCTCTCCATGTTTGATATTACACAAAGTACTGGAGCCACATTTGTGCTGACCTCAGATTAAACCAAAAAAAAAAAACTTACCATCTCCTCGACTGGCTCCTCTATGGCATGATGGCTTTTCAACACATGCCATAGAAAAATCTAACACTGAAGGTGGCTGTTAAGTCCCCCCTTCATTTTTTGAGGGAGCAAAAATATTGAAATGCATTTAAAAAGCAGTCATAGGAACTCCCACAGTTTTTTCCTTATCCCAGCCTTGCTTGAAGTAAAAACAAGTGCAAGCTGGGTTTCAAGTGCTGTAGCTTTACAAAAGCAGGTTATGGAACATTTTTTAAAAACACAAATTCCATTTTACCCTCACTACATTTATTCTATTCTGTAACATTTTTCTTCTTCCACCATAGACTATGAGATGACCTCATAACTGCAAAGCCAATAATCCCTTTGAAATATCCTACATACAGTATTCCTTTAGTGAGACCTGACATCTACAGTCAGCACTTATCCAAAAACATGGATAACTGAGTATTATTAGTTTTCATAAGAAATTTTGAAAAGGAAGCGTTAATTTTTTGTAAATGCCTGGTATGCTTTGCTTTTCCGTCCTAAGCACACAATATGCATCTTCTCTAACTATTGTCTAACCTTCCAGAGGCAGCCTATTATCATGCTACATGTTGACATGGGACTCACGTGATTAAACCTGTCCATATAAAGGGCTCCTATGGTTAGTTCACATAATTAAAAAACAAATCATAAAATAAAAACAAAACACTAGATACAGGAACAATCATGGATAATAAGCAAAGCATGCAGGTCTAAAACTTTAGATTTGATTCATAAAAAACCTAGCATTAAAACCAATCACCGCAAGAAATACCTCAACAGTTTGCCAGTGTGTAGATAGGAAGCGATAGTGAGAACACTCAATGCCACAACAGTGCGGCTATCCCAGGGAACGGGGCAGACTCAGCAGTGTCTATTCTCCCCCTTTCTAGGATTACTTGAAAAAACCAAGTCATTTCCAATTCAATGGCTGCAAAACATTAAGACGTACGGTTCTGGTTCTGTTAACAGTATAGAAAACTTTGCTTTTGTAACTTATTGTCACTTTCATAAAGGAAAAGGTGACAAAGATTAGATGTCAAACAGACTATGATATTGTATAAGGGTTAATACTGTGACATACAAAATGAAACATTTCTGTGTAGAAGATAAAATATCTGGTACAGTGAAATGACAGTGAATAACCATTGCAACAGGATGATTGTTAGCATTACACAGTTCAGTACATGATGCTATGCAAATCTAACCCACCTCACTCAGCTGCTCTAAGCCTCTGACTCTGCACTACTCTCATCACCGGCAGCCTCTAAACACTTTTCTACCTGCTGCTAGGTTGCTAATGGACCTCCATAACACTTTGAGGCTCATGACAAATCATTTTAATGACGAAACTTATGTTGAAATAAAATGTTAACGTTAGGGCAATATAAATAAGATAACGGTAACTTATTTTCTTTTTTTTTTTAAATTGAATCGATTGAATAGATTACATTTACATTTGACACTATGGACAAGCTAAAACAATTTTATGATTTGTATTGGATATTAGAATTTTTTATTTTAAAAACAAATAATTTAAGCTAATTTTTGTCCCACTTAATCAAATAGATACTCAAAAGTATTTAAAGTCTCATGTTGTAAGATTTGAGTAGTTTCTGATGTTAGGATCTGTAGAGATAAGAAGGAGTGGGCAAAGAAGGCCCATTGCTTCATTAAGGAAGAACAGTCTTGGCCACAATAATGTTCCAGTCTAAAATTCTTCACTTTTCAGATGGATAGTTCTTCTCATGCTGTGATCGAAGATAAGCATCACACTTCCCTCTTCTGCAATTCAAATAGATGTATCCTTTCATGTGAACCCGGGCTCTGCAGTGCAAGCATGTGCAAGATAAGATTCCTGTGTGTGAATATTTGTGGTGGGGCCATAGGAAACAGGATAATATGTCTGACCATGATACCACTGGCTAGTTTCAGTTCATTCCTGTATAGTCAATGTTTCATGAACCTCTAGGTGTCAAAGCTTTGAGAATATTTGACTGCATTTTATGGTCCAAAATATTAACTAAACAGACCAGAGGTATCAGGCGCCTGACTCAAACCCACAGTCAGCCATCAGGTGTTGCTGGGTGATCAATAATCATCTGTGGCTATTTTTGGCAGCTGTTTGGTGAACTCGTGAGCTTAATCAGTGACTCAGTGGTAAGGGCAGATGGCGAGAGCTATCTGAATCGCAGTTCCGCCTAATGAATGAGATTGATCCATGTAATATGGTTTCTTCTCATCAATTTACATCTCTTCCTCTTGAACGATCAAAAAGCCTGACAACGCCAGTGCAAAGAAGAGCAGGAAAAGTCACAGCTGCAATGTGCAGGGCCCATTTATGAATGAAGACTACTGAGAGACTCATCGTTTCCTTTCTTCTTGAGGTGTACTCAAGAGCAGCAGAAGATGCAAGGTGGCAAGAGGTGATGAGGTATTTGATCAGAAGACGAGCGCTCTTT
This sequence comes from Spondyliosoma cantharus, assembly GCA_900302685.1. Taxonomy (NCBI): domain Eukaryota; kingdom Metazoa; phylum Chordata; class Actinopteri; order Spariformes; family Sparidae; genus Spondyliosoma; species Spondyliosoma cantharus. The sequence continues at coordinate 16,158 of OMLP01031677.1, read as the reverse complement.
ACTCAAGAGTCTTCACAAAGAGCAAGTGGCAAAGGAGGTTTCCTTCAAGACAGATCAATGAAAACTGGAAGGATTTAAATAATACTGACAAAATCTCGAGTGTCCACATCATGAATGCAGCAATTCTTGTTTGTATGAATGAAGGTGGGACTTTTTGTAATATTTGAACGTATTGTTTAAATTTGTTTTAATCAAGAATAAAATATTAAACTCCACTTATCAGATCAGATTATCACCTAGAACTTCAAATGGAAATATTTCTTAAATACTGGACAAAACAGACTACATTAAAGTGTACTTACGTGTGCTAGCCAGCTGCGGTGTTAGCCATAATGCTTTTTGACTGGCATTTACACACATTACTCGTATAGAGAATGACTGTGCTGAGAGGAGCCTTTGTTCCATTGTAGCTTTCGTTATCATAATTCAGCCGGTTACACTGTAGGCTGTTTGCTGTCGTCTCAGTTTTGTTGTTGACAGCAGTGCAGAGGAACTCCTTAGACAATGTAACAACAGAGAGCTTAAAGCAGTCTTCAAAGATGAAAGAAACCACTGATCAGATATGCAGGGATCTACTAAAATGTTAACGTTAGCATGAAAAAGAACATCTGATAAAATCAGACCCAGAGTTGAACCTGGAACGAAAGAAAAACTCATGAATCTGTTTAACTTAAGTGCAATTTGCTATAGCCACTGTAATGGGTTATTTACAGGAAAATATTTTAACAACTGTAGTTTATGATTTTGTTGAAAAATCGGTTGTAGCTGAACAGGCAATTTCATAGCACAGTAATACGCATCGAATACAAATTTAACTGACATTTTTTTTACATAAATAAATCTAAAAGGATATCAATTATTTTCATTAAGAAAACATTTTCAGCAATATTTTTACTGTCACACAACACACTGTACATAATGCAAGCAATAAAATATTTTTATTTAGCAGTATATGGTTCAATTGGGGGTTTTATGGGCGTATATTTCTATACTCTCTTTCATATGCACGTAAGGATTATTTGGTTATTTCTTAGCTTTACCTCTTTTATTATGATTTATATAATTAATAAGAAAATAAATGTGAAAATTCTTAACCTTATTGGAAACAAGAATTTGACACCAATTACATTTTAACATTAGTCTAAAGTTATTTTGTCATGAGCCTCATTCCCACCTAGTGTGCCTTAGTTTCCCTCCTAGTTGTGTCCCACTATATTTCTGGGTCATAAGTGAAAAAAAATAAACAAATAATAACTTGAGAATAAACTAAACTAAATGCATTATCTTTGATCTGTAGAGGGAAAAAAATCACATATCATTTTCATCATAAACATTACTTATCAGCTGATTACCAAATGCACATTACAAGACCTCATTAAGAAATTAAGCATTTATTTAACACACCCAAATCAACCAGGGGTTTCATACGCCATGAAAAATTATCAACTATGAATCTTAAGCAAATCAATTTGGTTTACAGCCTGACTGATAAAATCAATGCATCTCAACTGTCAGGATCAAACGCTTTGTAAAAAGAAATCCTTTACAGTTTACATCGTATGTCATTGGGCTGGGGCCATGTGGTCCAATAAAAACAACCGCTAAGGAAAAGATTATGGATATACCATCATATTACAATTATGACATTGAACCCAGACCGAATTCAACTGGAGGCCTAACGCCAGCAGAGCTAGTATCAAATTTCATTCAATCATGTCAAAAACAAAAGGTTCCTCGTTATAACAACTGCCTAATAAAGAGAACCAATATTCCACTGCGGTATCTATGATGAACTTTTTCCACTGACATTTACACACATCCCATATTTTCTCTGACGCCAGGATAAAAACTCCCTGGTTGTTGTGAGTGTCTGGATATAAATGATATCAGAAAAAAAAGGCATGACGATTGTTGCAAAAAACGAAAATACATTATAAACATTTAAGCCTAGAATGAAATACTGAATACATGTATCAATTTAATGGGTGAATCTTTTATCAAAATAGATTAGGCTATATATTCTGCTTCAAATGCCAACTTACATGCACTTGATACTATAGCCAAAACAAAAACTTAACTGATTCATAAAACTATAATAGAATATGAGCAACAAGGTTGAGAAGTCTGTATACTTAACAATCTAGCAGAAGGTAAATGAAGTGCTTAGTTTATCGAATTAACTGACTTATATGACCTTTGGAAAATAGTGCCTATGATCTGTTGAGCCAAACCCAAAAGAGTAGCAATGTTACTTTACCTCCCTACAGGTCTTAGATCTAAATTTGAGAAACAGGAAAGATGGGTTGTGTCTCTTATGCTTCACGAGGTGCAGCAACAATAACAGAATGCAATCTATAAATGGAAACAAACACAGCTGCCAAGGAAAAAGGTGTGGCTAAGCACTACAACGGATTATTTATCTACTTTCTAAAAATAATACTAAGAAACAGGGTGGCCTGGCCTGATGTCATACTGTAAAAGTTAATATCTCATAATGAATTTTATATACAGCTTTTTTTTTTAATCTATAATCAAGAGCATTCTTCATACCCTTTAAAAACAAATGACAGCAAATCGAACAAGTCTTGTGCAGTCTCCTAAAAAATGTAAATCAACTAAGCAACCTATTACGGATGATCTATGGATTTTCATTCTATGCAACAACAATAAAGCCTTTTCATACTGACAGTAAAAGGGCTTAAAAAAGGCAATGTGCATTTGGTGATCTTGTTAAGCTGTGTATGTAAGACACTAACCAAAACAAATGTTAACAAAGAAAACCACACTCTAGACTTAACAAAGATCATGCAATATGGCCTACTAGGCTAAGAACAGTTTATCAACCTTTACATTAAGTTGTCCTCATGTACATGTAATACTTCCACTGGATTTACAAAGCAGTCGATTAATGTCAAAAGGCAAAGTAGGCAGAGTTAATCAATCTCCATTTATCAAAATCATACTCTACCTCAAATTACAAAAAGGTAACATGAAAGTGACTGCTGAATGTGAATGAAAGGTACTTACAAATAATTCTCCATGAGCCCATCAAGTTTGATGTACTATAATATATTACACACAGAGGGCAACTTAATGCGAATTGTTGCAATGATAAACAACAATTTCAAGGATTAACAAAATGTGTCACATTTTCAAAGGAGCACCACCAAATCTATTAATATTTAACAACGCATTTAATGATCAAACTGTTCTGTTGAAGGACTTGAAGAATCATCATCACGCATTCTATTTTTTAAACTTGAGCTTTAAAGTTTCAAGCCAACTAAAAATCAACTGTAAAAATTAAAATTCCTCACAGTTTAATAAACTGAGCCACGATCATTTATTAATAGCAGCTGGAGGAAGAAATATACATGTTTCACGTAATTCTTTAGTGTACAAATATAACACCACAATAATTTAACACACACTATTAAGACATGGTGGTGTTCTGTAGGATGGGTCTTTAAAATACTACTTCTGCAGTCAGTTTGATCTGCTCTTGAAAGTTATGCTCAAATTTTAACAACATTTACAGCTTACAGTTCACTGTGATATACTGCCTGAAGGGATTACGTGTAAAGTTACCATTCAATAATGCAGCTCCCTTCTAGCTGGGTATCTGAAGGACGCTCTTACATTTTTTTCAAGCATTTAAATGTTCTTGTATTTGCATGTTTCATTAATAACTATTTGCTAAATCCCACGTTTAATTCCTCTTACTTTAATTTTTGCATCGTAGAAACCGCATTAAAATTTTATCGCTGCTCCGCTTAGAGTTTGGTGGTGATCCCTTGCAAAGGTGTAACTGAGATGTTGGATAGTACAGAGGAAAAGAAATGAAGACACAGATCTGATCTCAGGACTTACTCAGCTTTTGCTCCCTGAATCAAGAGAGCATTGATGCACTCCAGACTGCCCGCACGAGCAGCCTTATGGATGGGCGTCTCGCCCACATAGTCCTGAGTGATGACAAAAGACTGCGGTCACGCACAGAAAAGCATGATTGTGTACAAGAACAGTAGAAGGAGCCACATTATTTGTCAGTATAATATATTAAAATGAATATACGTATGATTAAGTTTTTAATCAAATACACCATCCCTAACTGCCTGCTTCTACACCCAAGGTTATAAAAAAGATTCCAGGAATGATAACAGGGTGCAGCTCTGCAGGGCATAGCCTGAACTATTCACCCAGACTTCATCTCCACCCACACACATTTACAGTTAGACATTAGGCAGAGTGCAGATGGAAGAAAGAGAAGTGGAAAAAACAGTGAGAGGCTGTCTCTAACCACAATGTAATGTGGGCCATGCTCAAACACTGAACTATTCTTCTGTCCAACGCCAGACATGACAAAATGTAATGAATCCAAGAGAAGGAAGGTTTCCCAGGTGCTTATTTTAACATATGCTGAGTAAATTCAAAGACAATTTTTAGACATGAGTTTCCTGATGACGATAGTGTGTTATGTCATCGTGACCTACTAATCTGATTTCTCTCAGACGTGCAGCGGAGCATAAAATATAGCCCCAGCGCATGAAAATACATGACGGGGAAGAGACGTGAATACTACAGTCTGAGAGCAAATGCACCGTCAGTTTGACAATGGTACAGATAACCATAATCTGAGGAGAGGTCAGGTCATTTTCCAGACTGATTACATAGCAGCTGTACACTGTGAGGGGTCTTGACCCCATTCTAGCCTGATCCTCCTTGATGGGATCAAGTCTGAGCTCAACCTCTGACACTGCTCTACTCTTTCCACTCATACATAAATACGTAAAAGTGATTTGTTACTAGACATATATATAGGCTACGGTCCCCTTCAAACGTGCCATTTTCCTTGAAACACAGTCAGCATACTTGGTGTTTACATACATCTCTGCAGGAAATGTCAACAAGGAAAATTGCTATAAACTCACTGAGCAAGTTGGTTGATTTTCAAAACATCTAAACTGAACTGTTTCATTTCTTGGTGTACAGTGTGCAGGCGTGTGTTGACTGTAGGTGTCTGGTGCCATACCTGTCTGTTAATATCTGCACCGGCTTGGAGCAGCCATAACAAGCACTCAGGGTGGCCCCCAAACGCAGCAATGTGAGTGGGCGTCTGTGCAAACCTGGAGGTCACCGCATTCACACCACAGCCCACCTGAACCAGACGCATCACACACTCCAACTGTGACGAGACAAGGGCAATGCATAGAAAGTCAGACGGCTTGCATAAAGTATGGGCGATTATTCATTCATTGCTTTGTCGAGAAAACCTCTAGGGCAAGTTTAGACAAGTGTAGTACAGTAGCTGGTTGGAGGCAACAACAACAAAAAAACGCGCACAAAACACTATTGTGTGGCGTGATTCAGCTCCATGTCTTCATAGCTCTTGCTTTGGGCATGCATCCAATTTCTGTGGAAACTAGAGGCCTACCCTTCCCGGAGTAGAGGGAGTGCAAATCTTAGCAGAAAAATATGTGCTTGTTTAGGAGAGGTCAGTAAACAGCTCGTTAGAAACAATCAAAGTTACCGGAAGTTGCTTTGAATTAGCCACGTTTTTTAAATATACCACAGACTTTTGCTAAACGAATGTGTAAATGGGCAATTAATTACTATTCATTACCAACGTTAAATTTAAGCGCTCATTTTATTTTTGGTTTTGAATAAATGTTGACGTTAAGCGTTTTGTTAGTATCAAAAACGTAGTGTCAGTTAATTAGCTAGTCAACGTGAATTTGTCTCGTAACGTCCCAGCTTCTGTCAGCGTCTCATCAAACGGCCATTAAGTTAATAATAGAATTGTCAAAGCTCAACGCCTTTCGCTAGCAAAACCTTAAAGACTTAAACACAAACACACCTAAAATACAGTACAATGCAGGAGAAATCCGTTAGCTGAAGAACAGTATCAAATTAGCGTTTATGGTCCATTGTCTGCCTCCAGTTACCGACGGTGGCTTAGTCTCATCAGCTCACAGTTAAGGCAAACATCAGGAAATGGCCGAGACTGCGAGGCTCATGTCGGAGAGCGTTGGCGCCCATTCTGGACACACTCCTATCCAGTGTGTGGTCCCGTCAAACCGCTCAGCAAAGCGACGTACCTTTCCGAAATGAGCGCCCCAGTGTATGGGCGTCCAGCCGTAGAAGGTGTCCTCCACCGTCAGGTCAGCCGGGTTTGAGGTGCACTGAAGGAGGGAGCACAAGGCACCGACATCTCCATCCCTGCACGCCCGATGGAGAGGGAAGCGGCTGTTTAAGACCTCCTCGCTCGAGAATCCAGACTCCAAACCCACCGACATTGTTGCAGAAATTACGCCTATGTGTTACAGAACGGACAAACAAATGGACTAGCTGTTGTTTAGTATGCTCGCTGATGGGGCTGCCCGTGTATCAGGACACACGCCACCCTGGCTGCTCTGTCGTTCTTTCTGCCTGACAACACAAAGCAGACGGGGCAGAGCACGCGCCAGAGCAGAACATTGAGAAGCGCCGAGCGGGCTGCAAACTGCGGACTGGATCCCACACTCCTGACTCCTGACTCCTGCGGTCTGCTCCCAGGTTTACCGTCAGCCGGTGTCTTGTAGTGTTGCACCACTGCCATCTTCTAGAGTTAGTTGACTCTAGCTTGCCTATAGCGCAACCTAGGCACTCTAGTTGACTCCTACAGTGACCGGTTAGATATATATATATATTTTTTTTTTTACTTAGTTTTAAAAAACTTAACACATCAGCCTCTGTCTTCTACAGACAATGATGTGTTTAGTTTAGTAAAAAGTTAAATGAATGAGCATACTTCCACTTAGCTCAGCATTTTATTGTATATAGTACTTTATTGTTTTTTGCATATTTTATATAGTACTTTATTGTTTCTATATGTGCCCTTACATTTTCATTGTATTTGTACTTGAATGTACCTGCTGCTATGATGACAGAATTTCCCCTCAGGGATTCTATCTATCTATCTATCTATCTATCTATCTATCTATCTATCTATCTATCTATCTATCTATCATCTCTCTTGCTGCCAACAAGTTCAGTTCCTGGTACCTGGGGACTGGTTGGATGCTTCACCATAGTGTGAAGTGTCTGTGTTAATTCACTATAAATGTATTCCCGTACTTGTTTCCACTCTTTTTTAAATTTCCTCTGATTTTCTGACCTTCAGGTGAATTTTGTCGGCTTTATTGAATTTTAAAGATAGATTTATTTGTATTTTTTTTTAAATGCCACCAGGGGGCAGAATAACTTCAGAAACAAACTGCAAGTAACATGGAGAGAAACCAATCAGATCATTCATATCTGATCTGCTTTAAACCAGGTTCCAGATTTGAACTCGGATCACTGGATTCAAAGTCCAGAGTGCTAACCATTACACCATGGAACCCCTGTTATATTTTCAGAAACACTCAGCCTCTGCATGTTTACTCTATCACTCTGCTGGATCCCAAAACAGGAAAAACGGGGTTCAGGGTCCCAGAAGTCCACGGGCCCTGAAAGCTCCAGGCTTAATCTGTGTTAATTTATTTGTGCCTATTAAATTGAAACTTTGAGAATATTCACAAATAAAATACTGAAGAATGCTGGCAAAATGGTTACATTTTTTGATAATCTTTTCCATCAAAATGTTAATGGTACAGTGTCTTGGAATATGGAGAATGGTGTCTCTGTCACAGACACTCTGACCCATATTGCTGTTCCATTTGCAAGTTTTCAACACATAACAATGTTATGACATGATGAGTTTTGTTTGTAGTTGTAGTATTACCGATATTAGACTCTTTTTAGGGGTTCTCAAGCCAAGAGCGATTCTCAGATCAGATCTTTGGTGGCACTCAGCCCCTAATAATAATGTCACATGCATACAGGGCCCTGCAAAAGTGTTTAGCCAATCTTCTGAATCACTCATTTCAATGAATAGCAATACATTAATATTTTTCTTTATATGATATTCTAACTTACTGCAATACTTTTGATGAATTACTAGTGAATAACAGTTCAAGCCATGTTGAGTCGGTTATGACGTCCACACATGACTCTGCTCCACCCTGCTCTCTCTGTCATCCCCTCTCTCTATTTGTGCTGCTAACCAGAAGGCGCACTTAGAATTACCGGATGACTGATAACCTTCATCAACATGTAACTTCTGTTACTAGTATAATAGCAAATAATTACATTGTAATATTAATTTAGATAACTACCTCTCACATGACAACACCATCTATTTTTCACAGACCATACGATGGTTTACATACAAACAGTGACTCAGTAGTTAACTTTGTGCAAAAGCAACGTTTAGCTACTGGTTGTAATGTGACTGGCTTATTTATCATGCATACACAATATACTCAAATGACCTTTAGTTATTTATATTCTATACAAGAAATGTGACTGCAGCAGTTTTAGTGGAGAGTGTTCAACTTAGTCAGTGGTAATTCTGCAGAACTATCACTGGAAAATCATGTAATATTCAGAATTGATTGGATTCTATTTAGTGTTTAGTGTTTAGGCATTCAGGTCATCAACGTGCAGAAATAGACAAAATAAGATATTCAACCTGTTGTCAGTCTAAAGTGACAGTAGCATTGTATCCAGATTATTTCAATGAACTTAAAAGGGATTTTTACCGTAAACAATAACTGTGGATATTGTCCCTCATCTGTTCCATCAACATTGCTGTCAGGATGTTGAGCTGATGTCATCTGCAGCCCAGAAGTTTCCATTTTACAGCCAGACTCTTCTAGTGGAATATTTCCGACCTCCTGTGTGACAATCTGCGTCATATTTAAGCATTATGTTTCTTCCCCACCACAAGATGGGAGTATACAACAAGACATGCATGACAGATGAGGGTCTGAGCAGTGCAGGCAGGAAAATGACTCAAGTAGTGATGCCAGAATACCTAGTTCTTTAATGTTTCACCCATTCACACACACATTCATACACTGATAGCAGAGGCTGCCATGCAACGTGCCAACTGTTCATCAGGAGCAATTTGGGGTTCAGTATCTTGCTCAAGGACACTTTGACAGGCAGCTAGGAGGAGCCAGGATTTGAACCAGTGACCTTCCGAATACTAGACGACCCGCTCTACCTCCTGAGCTGCAGCAAATAAAGCAGGCAAAATTATTATTACAACCATTATTTTATCATCATGATTATCAGCAGCCGCAGTGATAGCAGAGTCAGTGGACACTGTTCCCATTCTCCTGTTTTTTTTAAAATTTATGTTGTGCCAAGTGCCAACTAATCACCGGTCCGTTATTTTAAAATTCTAATTCTGCAGGGGATTTTGGTGGGGCTGGAGTCTATCCCAGCATGCACTGGGTGAACTCCAGGTCTGTTTTCTGTTAGAAAGACCAGGGAATGAAGGGAATGTTAATGAACCTCAGTCAAGTGCGTCATTCTGATATCTGTGCAATGATGTCATGGTCCACTCCGCCGGCCCACCATTGAATATTATCTGGGAGGCACTTCATTACCCAGTTTTCCCAATTAACCTCCATCACCTCTCCTCAGCGTGTGACATCGAGGTCAGTTCATTTTTGGACACTCGTTAGTACGAGACAACAAAACAGCACGCAGAGATGTTGTGGGGAGCAGGGGTCGTTTTAAAAAAGAAAAATGCAGCCGCCTTTACACTGCCCAGATTAGGAGTGAGGCAATCTTACCCACAATGCAACTTGACCACCAACAGTGTGTTATGCTTGTAGCAGCTATTGTAGCTGCTACAAGCAGACTCAGACAAGGTCCACCAAGCCCATCTTCACAACATAAACATACACGGCATCACAGCATTGAAAACATTTAGATATTTTTTTATTAGTTTTTACTGTGTTTTGAAATGTGCTGTGACAACTCTTTAAACGCCATTCTCAATTTCATTCAGTTGATTTCTGCAGTTTTTATTACAATGGTAACACTATTGCTTTGTGGGTAATATAGGCTCCAGATTTCAGGAAGGAAAAAAGACAATATTACTGGTTCTGTTTTACCAATTTTGATTGAAATCAAGATCAAGGGTTTCAGATATTGGATTGATCTTTTCGTCATGGGACACCACCTCTAACTGGATGATCTGGTCAGAGGGCGAAACAGGTACCGCCCAGTTCCCAGGGGGAACACTCAGCAATGACCGTTTTTGGATACAAAGTGATGTCGTGTTGAGAAATATTTTTGATAGCGAGTTTAAACGTATTGTGAAATTAGGGATTTACATACACTCTGGTCATAGACGATCAGGCCATCGGGCGTGGGTATTTCCTCCGAGCCGCCCACAAGAGCTTGAAACCCTCACCCTCACCTGTGTGGCAGATCCCCTTCAAAGTACAAAACTCGCCACAATTTAAGCGTAGGGGTACTTTGCCGCTGAGCCTCACATGCAGGGCTTTGGTGACTTTCGTTTGGGAATCAGTCAGTTTGTCACTCTCTGAACAAGCCATTAACCAGCTGGCCTGGTAAGGCAGGGTTTCCAGGATCTTTGTGCCACCTTGCTTTATGCAATCTTGAATCATTGGGCATTGGACATTTGTAGCAACAAGAAGAGAATGCTTGTCATTGTATGACTGGTCTGGGCTTATTAAAGCTAGGATGGGAAAGCAGTGGTCTGTGCCACATCTTTCTCTGTAAGTGTCTTTAAACTCTGCATAAGGAGTCTAAGAGTGTTATAGAGGTGAAATGAAGACCAGTGGACCGCTTTTCAAATCTTGGTGCCTACACAACCCATAATGCAACTTAGCTGCTGAGTGACATCACTGGAGGTTTGTGCTGTCTCTGCTTTGTTTATATTTAAAATATCTTTGACGTATTAACCCACAAATTGAGGATTGTGGGTCAGTATAGCCAAAAGAGTATGCTAGCTTTCATACTGCAAATTAAAACCAGGTGTAGTAGGAATCCTGGTATTTCTGGCATACATCATTTCACATACTTTGTATTGGGACATACTCAATCTTTTTTCCATGGTATGGGTATTGGGAAGCAGGGAATGTCACAGTCAGCCATGTTTTCTTGATTACATTTGGCATTGGGCATGTGGAACAAGTGGAAATCATAGCTGGAAATTGCCAGTGAAATTCCGAGCTCTGACTTTGACTGGAAGGCAGCATAAGTCTGGATAATTTCTCCTTTAAGTATACTTTTTGTCACATTTTTTGTGTGAATAAACTTCATAGTAAAAACCTGTGTAGAATCAGAATGTAGTTTGGACTGGTTTCTGTATGTCTTTCTCTCTCTGCCTGTTTGAGGGCACTTTAATATGCAACACTTACGAAGCTTGATTTATAAAGCAAACTGCTGAATTGATGGCAACTGTAATAGGAAAGTCTAACAAGCACAAATCAGAAAAAATACTCCAGTATTATAACTTTTTATATGATATACCTCCCAGTCACTGGCGGAGGAGCGGTGGTCGTCCCTCCCCCTGGTGCCCCATGTTTGGAAAACAGCGTGACAAAAGCGTACTCTTGAATGTCCCCATAATAGAGAAAAACATGAGTGCCCCCTAGGGTGAAAATGTGGTGAAATAACCGCTCTTTACTATAAATATATCGTGACTTTCTGTGCGTTTTGGAAGATTTTCGTATATCTTATAAAGGAAATACTTGTGAAGCAAAAAAGCCAAAAGTAGTAATAGTAGCTTATAGAGTGCGTGGAATTCAAATCTTTCCGAACATACAGTATCCCTGTGGTGAACACATAGAAGAATTGTGTTCTGTAAATCTGTAGAGTGACATTAAGAGAATGGTTGCATTGTCTGGACGAGTTGTGCAGCGTCATCCAATGGTTTGTTCAGGGTTGTGTAATGTCTTCAGGAGTCTCCTCAATGACTTATAGCTGTCGGGCTGTACAGCGATGAGAGCACAGTGTCTTTTGTGCATCGCCCACACCCTTATTATACAATGTGATTAATGTCAGACACAGAATAGTTTGCAATCTTCTCAAAAAGTCTGCAGGCACAGTCAGAAACTTGCTAAAATTAGCTTTGTCATCCCAGAAGATAACAGATTTGTAGCCGTGTAACTCAGCAACGACAGCAGGAACACTGCATTCCCAGTGACAGTTTCACCAAATTATTCAACCATTGTGATACCAGTTGAGCCAAAGACGAAAAATACATTACTTAGAGCTTGACAAAACAATAGAGAACCAGCGTTAGGATCTCTGCACCCAGAGGATCGCAAACAGCACTTTCTTTAAGTTGTATCTTTACTTTTAGCGAGTTTCCAGCACCTCTATCTGCTCGTTAGTGAAGGGAAAGTGTTGTGCTACGTCACCATAGCGGAAAAAAAAAAAGGAAAAAAGTTGTTTATTGAAGCATTTTCGTCAGCGTGTCACATCCAGTTCTGTTCAGTGTTATGTCATTCTGGTGAGTTATCCGTCTGTCTCTTCATGCGTCACTCCAATGTGAATTTATGGACCTGATGCCAGTTCCTGTGTCTTGATCTCTGTCCCAGACCTTGATTACACATCTACACAGGAATGTCAGTTGATAGCTTATCATGCTGGGTCAATATCCGACCTGACCTACTATCTGTTTGCTCAGATCACAAAGACTCACTTCAGTCATACTGATCGCCCTGCCTCGGATCTGACAAAACCAAGGATTACAAAGAGTGAGTGTCTCTCTTCCATATAAAAGGTTCAGCATTTCCCACTTGTCATGCAGGCAGACGTGGTCTTCCGATTCTTCCCTTCAGATGTTTCCTTGCCAGTGTTACAGCAGTGCAAAGGATTGTTTGCTGACGTCTGATCGCACACCGTTGAGTCAACTCCACTCAGATGACAGAGGGATGACGTAAAGGTGTTAGGTATCACTTTAGTAAACAGCATGGGGATTGGGGTTCATACGTAAATGTCTGACTTAGATGGAAATGAGCGTGATCCCAAAACACACAGGGTTCAACCTCTTTGTCACTCTCAAAGTAATGAACTGTGTTTTTCATCAAAACCTCATTTGCGTTTATACATTTATCACCACGCTGTCATTGGATGAACAAACAGTCACTGATCAATGTTAAGGCTTTGGATTTGGTAAAACATTCTTTGATTTAAAGGTGCTCTATGTAGTTTTGGGCAAAGAAATTTAATCAGAAGAGAAAACTCCATGAGCAAACTCTTCATTCTCATGACTGAAGGAACTGAATAAGCAAACTGACCTTAATAGACAACACAATTTCAAACTGTTTTACTTTGTTTCTATGTGGCGGACCCTGCCACCTTTCTAGCTTCAAACAGTGTTCTGGAGACATTATTTTCCTCTGAGAACAGCTTGTATTTTCACTTAAAGGAAAATACAACCATTGAGTTTGTATTATTGCTTCATTGATATTCTAATTTAGGATTTTGGGTGGACACTGTTTCTACAATCTTAGCAATCCCAGTTTTAATGGAATGTGATCAACTAATGCCTAAATGTTGTTGGGGGTGAGACTACAGAGACCCATTATAATACATTTTGATCAACATGACATAAGCAGTTGATAATGTAGGAAACAGCAGAGAATTGTACATAATCATTTGCATGGATGTACCGAAGGATTTGCAACTTGTTCAAAGAAATGAGAAACTGCTTTTTTGATGTGCACAAGTGACACAATGATGTGAAGATTGAAGAAGTAGTTTTGAGAATTTCAATTCTGATCTGAGAAATGTACCAAAGCGACTGAGAAAAACTGTAAGATCCTAGTACCATTTTGCATCTTAACAATAAAAGATTAATAATTTAATTAATAAATTGATTTTGGCTTTGGGCTTTTCCCCCTATTCATTTTCAGCTTTCCCTTCAGGGAAAATAGTTCGGACACCCCTGCTCAAAACAAACAAGTTCATAAGACATGTCATGAGACGACGTCTGAAGGCCTAGGGTGTTTTAGGCTATTCAAAACAGTGACATTGGAAGGCAGGGTGAAAAGCCTGCCAAACACAAGGGCAGGATAATTGAATAAACAGGAAACACAGTGTGTCTTTGAGACAATCTTTCCTGGAAGGCTTTCATAGTATTCCAGTCATTTGTACACACATGTAATGAAGGAAGTAATTGTGTGAAGAAAAAAAAGAAGCTTGAGCGGAAAGTTCAAATCAAATCCTTTTATTGAAACACAGAACATCTGGTCAATCACTGCACGAAGTGGGCACGACTGTCAGAGTGTTGGTGGACCACTGCCCAGTTCTCACACTGGAAATATATAGTGTTTTTTTCTTACACTGACAATCCAATAAACACTTGGGTTGACACATACTGACATCTATACATCTTTGAAGTAAAAAGGGTAGAGATGGTGCAATCTGTAACACATGTACATTTTTACCATAAGAATTACAATCATCATTTTAATTTGTAGCCCAGCTGCCAGAGTAAAATGTTGGCATTGTAAATATTTTGCATGTATATGAGCCAAGCAAGAGAAATTATTTGAAACAGCGTTTCGACATTTGTATATTTTAAACCACTGGATATTTTTAACTAGACATTGCGACATTTTCAAGCCAAGTTACCAGCAACAAATTAGATACTTTTTATTTGATGCTTTGACAATTTTGTTTCAGCCCCCCCATCACGTCTTTCTGCACTATGTAACTTCAGTGAGAGGGTAAGATCATGGCGCTACATACATGTTTATTTCAACATGCACATGGTTTGAAGAAATGTACATTACAAATATTTACTCAGGCAATTGGGTTGGGATTTCATCAGTTTATGAAGGTTTTCAGAATATCTGTTCCTACTGGCCTCAGATGCACAAAAATCTTTGATCAAGTATCAAATTAAAAGTGATTTTCATACCCATGTCGTATAATTTGAGAGGTGACTCTTTAAATGCATTTCTCTTCGCGAATTATGTCAAACCATTTTGTTGTTTAAAGTCATAACACCACCTGAAGCTATTGTGAACCAATCCAATTTTCTTCATTTTATTGCATGTCATACTTTTTGTTGTTGTGCTTACTGTTGTGTTTTGTTTCATCCCACCAATCTTGAATTAGATAGTTATTAGTTATTAGTCCTTGCATTGCCCAAGTATTTGTCTTTCTTTATCTAGGTCAAAGGTAACAATCCTTCCCCTGAGGACTTCAGCTTCCCCCTGTTGTTAATCTTTTCCATGCGGCCTCAGAACATTACCGTACAAGTCAGCATTACAAACAGTAGCCCTCCAGACTGAACACGTTGAACCTGTCATATCGGGTGAGATGGGAGATTACGTTTTGACGCTATTTAAACAGCATCTGATCCACACATTGTTTACATCAGTGCCGCCAGGTACAGGCATGTCAACAACCGCTGTTTGTGTAAACCATACTTGCCCCTCTAGTGTCACTTTTGCGTGTTAATGACACAACTTAAAAACAACATAAAAGTCAAAAGGAAAAAACATTCTTAAGAAATACGATTTGAAGCAATCATTGGATCATAAGATGTCAGAGTAGATAATTATAGCAAGGGAATAATTGCATAATGGCATGTCAAATTTAATTTCGTCTCATTTGTTAGATAACATTTCTTGTCTTTCTTTCTAGACTCTCTCTCTGACTCCTTTAAAAAAAAAACACACACACACACAATAAACAAAGTTAAGTTGTCAGTGGCAAAACCAAACACTTTTAGTCAACGTAACGGTTAAGGCTCCAGTATACTCGCTGCTCTCGACCTGTCGCGCGACAACGTGACGTCACGGGAGCGCCGTAAATGTATATACTTGTGCGTGGTGGTCGCGGCACTCGTTGCAGTCTTCTCCTGAACAGAGGTGTCGCAACTGAGGAAAGGCTACCGACTTTGCTATTTCTAAGCACTAGAAGAAGAATAAAAATGTAAACAATGGAAGAACTGGCAGCAGCATTGGCGTCAATGACAACAGTCAATGGATGAGCCATCAACATTCCAGAGTGTATGGCAGCAGTTATCATATGAATAGTGTCCTCATGTGCACCTGGCTGTCTATTATTCTACACCACTGGCACACATTTGCACCGCTACCTGGGTCAGCCATCAACATTCCAGAGTGTATGTTTGTAAGTATCTATCTTAAAAACGTATCTGTTTTTATAACTTAATGCCGCTTTGAGCATTATGTCACGCTAGTTTTTCAGCCACTTAATTTCACTCGTCTTTGACCATAACAACAGCAGACAGCACTTATGTAAAACCACGGTTTATTAGCAAACAGATAA